>CM032163.1:37907632-38108410 GCA_018901935.1 Pugionium cornutum
TGTCTCCGTTGAGGTTGTTGTACTCTTTTCTTTTCTCTTCTTCTTGTTTGCGTAAGAGAAAAAGTAAAACCTATTTGACAGAGAGTGTGATGAGCGACGAAGTTCAACTGCAGGATTTGGAGAGGAAGAAGAAGAGAATGTCTGATGCTGCGATGCTTAAGGCTTCCAGGGATATGGTTCGAAGAAGAAACGAAGAAGCTGAAGAAGAGGAGACAAACACGAGAATGTTGATTGACGGCCAAGGGACAATGAGTACGAGCTCTTTGTTGGGCAAACGAAAGTCTGATGATCATGATGATAATGATGAGTGCGACTCCAAAGAAAACCCTAATCCTGATGCTTCTTCTCCAAGTTCGATTCTCCAAGTCAACCAGTCAAATAGACGCCAGGTGGTTGTCAACGAACCAGTGGTTAGAGAGAGGGAGACGACGACGCCGCCGGAATGGCTGGTTAACGTGATGAGAGAAACCAACGGTGTGGATGCGAAGCTGATCATGGAAAGAGAGAGTGGTCTTACTAAAACTGATGTAGCCAGTTCGCAAACACGTCTCATGATGCCATGGAACATGATAAAGAACAAGGATTTCATGACCGAAGAAGAGTTTAAGATCGTAGACGAAAATTACAACAAGATTCGTGACAAAGGATTGTATGTGATCTTGATTGATCCTAGAGCTCAACAATGGGAGCTTAACCTCAGGAGATGGGATATGAAGACATCTTCCAATTACGTCTTGGTTTCAGGATGGAGCAACGTTGTCGCCAGTAACAAGCTTAAAGCAGGATACAAGGTGCAGATCTGGTCCTTCCACTCCCAAGGCAGACTCTATTTTGCTATGGTTCCTCCGGCTGCTCCGCCTCTTGCTCTTGCTCAAGTTCCAGATCCGACTCTAGCTCTGTCTCTTGCTCTTGATCAAGTTCCAGTTCCGGCACCTGCTGCTCCAGTTGCAACAAACGAGGTACATTTGTCTAAAAGAAGAAAAATAATCAAAAAAGAAGAAGAGAGGGACCCAAGAAAATTTCTTGATAATATACCAAAGAGAAGGAGAACCCCTCGAGTACTGGTTTCAGCACCAGAGCCAGCTTCATCTACAGCTAGAGATTCCGACAACCTTGGCCCAAGCATAGTCGAGGATTTTGAACTATTAAATATATTGGCTGAAATATGCACAGCGGAGCTGGCTCGTCAAGAAGAATTTGAGACAAATAGAAGGAGCGCAGTTGTTTCCCTCACAGAGAGGACGCAACCGCCGCAACTCCAACTCCGCTTGTAGCTTGAGACTACGGCAAGTAGACTTTAATTACATTCCCGTGAGATGCAAGTTTTGTTTTTTTTTTTCTGGTTTTTTTTAGATTACTTTTGTAACTGTTTGAACTTGAACAGATTATATATATGATAGTTATTTTTAGTGAGTTTTTAGTTGTAGCTGCTTTATTACATATAAGTGAAATTATATATGATGAGAACAACCAAAATACATAAGGACATATTATTCAATGTAGTAAAAAAGACAATATTAATAGTACTCGTAGACTTCGGGAAACAAACATATATATAACTAAAAAGATGTTAGAAAGAAGATCTCAGCCGACCCAAACCGTATAATATCTAATGGCTCAATTGTTCCAATAAGATTAAACATTTAGAAACAGATGAAAGAAATGTAAAGTCCAAAGAGTGTTTACTAGCTGTACCAAGAAATGGATTTGTTAGTCTTTGTATATAACTCTGTCAGACTCCTTGAATCATACCCTGGAGATAAGAAGCAACGTAGAACTTAATTCTTTATACAAGATTTGTTTGGTTACTGAGAGATTAGAGCCATATAATCAATGATTGGCTTATTTTTTTTCAAATTTGTAAGTCGGTGGGAAAGTGATTAACGCCTCACGGCATTCCTTGGAACACTTTTCCTTCATTCATCTCTGCCCTAAAGTTGGTCTTTCTCTCCAAGCCAATCAAAAGATGGATGTGAAATGAAGTCCATCGCTTCGTCGTTGGTTATAATTGAAATAACCGAAAATGCAACCAAATCTGCAGACTTGTCTTCTTCATTTCTGATGCTTGTATTTCTGGAAATAAGGGAGAATAACAATAACATTAGAAGGGGCAAATACCAAGAAGCTAGTCTTTTCAATGAAAATAAAAAATAGGAAGATTGTGAACCAAAAATGTAAATACTATGAGTAAAGCTAACCATAAAAAGTTCATACTGTTGCAAAATCCTCCGGTTCCCTTTTTGGGCTTAGAATACTCTGAAAGAAAAACAGTCTTTTTATCCAGTAAAAGAAAATATCAGATTTGCTTTTTGGAAAAACTTATCGCGTTTTCACTTTATTTGAAATAAAAAAAATGACACATAATCCACAAATAATATTCTTTTTATTTGATGATTTGTTGGTATAGGAACAACCTAACCAAAAACTTAACTGACTCTTCTCTGGAAATTTTCTTCATTCCTTTTTGTGTCCCTACCATTTTCTTACTGCTCCATGCCAAATGCTTACCTTAGAGACACAATGAATCAAGAAACAAAAACAACCAAGAAAATGTATGAAGGGATTTGACTTACGATCTCTGCCTTCTTCTTCATCCTTATTGCTTTTCCTAATTTCCTGAAATAGTTTTTTTTAAAGCAAAAGATAAAATTTTGCAAATGTGTAAGGAAAGGAAGTAGACATTTGATTGATGTGTCTCTATCACTTAATTCGTCGACTAGATTAAAGCATAAGAAACCCAGTTTTATACATTTATAGCGCATGGCAGTAGTAAAGTCAACAATAACACTTTTTCCTGAGAGACTTGAGTCCATTCATTTACTTCTCCAGGGAGATTTCAGCATATACATGTAATTTCAACTGATAATACAAAAAGAACTTCATTCATTTTGAACAAACTTATTCAAACATTTGATATAGCTTATTCATGCTTGTAAGACGAAATAAAAACACTTTTTACATATCCATGTCGCAATGCATAGATACAGCATGAGGATGCAACGAACAACTTGTTCAAAGGCGAATTTCCAGAGTCAAGGCCAGATAGCTTTGTTGGTGGTAGCTAGAGATGGGAGTAGCCAAGAAAAGAAGCCAAGATTGGTTTGCTTGTAGCGCCTTTGAGCAGAATATTCTACAATCATGTTCCAAAGATCTCCAACAGTCCATTCATGGGAAAGAATCCACTTGGTCACCTGTCCTTGTAAGATGATGCATTAGTTGCAAAATCAATTGAAGTTCACAAAACTCTGGATACTCCATCCGCTTACTACAGCCCCATTTCTTAGTAATTGTCAGTTTTGAAATCAGAGGAAAAACATAGAAACGGGGTTCCAGAATTTTGGAGTTTTGAAGAGAAAGAGAAGCTACCTGATCTAGGTTTTGGAGTGCTTCCGTTCCAAAGGTGTAGTATGATATAAATGGTCTCCGCGCCTGGAAAATAGCCATGACCAAGTCAAGAAGAAGCCTCAAATGAAAACCACTATTATCTCTTCTTCCATACCGCAGCTTTGTAAAATCAAATCGAATTTGAGAAAATATTTGTTAAAAGTGACATGGGGAAGTGCTTCTTGAAGTCAAACACACGCCCAGTCTGTGGTCTCAGAGAGAAGTGATATTCTGTTTTTATTCCTTTCACGAATTGGTACTAAAAACATGTACCATACAAGGAAACTATAATTTCACTTATTTTAGTGAAACGATGGGAAAGGGCACCTGGGAAGCAGCAAGCCATTGGATCATAGCTTTTAGCTCTGGATCTCCTCCAAAAACACCACATCCCCAATTCCCAGTAGCAACACCATCATCTTCATTATCCATGCAATCGGCTCTGTTTGTCTCAACATCATTAAGTGAAGCTCCGTGTGACTGTACCACAAGCAGTAGACATTAGACAATAACAAAGAGTTTAAAACCTTATTTCGAAAAGATTAACTACAAATGCCTACTAATAATAAAAAGGGTACTAAAGGTTCGTGGCAAAAATCAAACCGCAGTAGCTTCTGTATTTAAAAGACCCGAATCTATGTCGTTTCTGGCCAGCTGAATTTCCTTTTCTCCTCTATCTATAAATATATTCTCGTGCTGCCAAGATTTTCTATGATTTGAGAAGCCACATAGAGCCTTGTTAATTTCCCTGGAAAGAAAATAAGAAAGGGAGCGATAAATGAGACATAAGATTCACGTGTAAAGCGAATAACAGTGTAGCAACCCTCCAAAATGTCAAATAAACAAAAACTTTAGATTGCCTAAATAACCTATGAATCCACAAAAGAAGGGTTCACACACCGCAAAAGGTATATATCTTTGAAGTGCTTCATTTTCGGGGCACATAAGGCATCTATTGCAATAATTCTGGTTCTTCGCCTTTTGAAAACATCCAGTACCCTTTTGTCAATGTAGTCACCTGCATACCGAAACGAAGATGCATACCTACAGCAAGAAAATAATTTCATAGAAAGAAGGATATATAACTAGAAAGAATTGTCCATTATGCCAAACTTGATCATTTAGATGCTAATTAGTGGCCATTTCTACGTCAGTATATACAGAATTATTACCCTTCTTTATGATACATCCCTACAGTAGAAACAATTTCATATAAAATAAGGGTAAATACATAATTATCACTTTAAGGAATTAATCATTATTCCAAATTGATAATTTTTATGTCAGCTATGGGCCATTTCAACGACAGTAAATACATAATTATTACGCTTATTATGAAGCATACCTGCAACATAAAACAGCAATTTAGTTGCACATTTCTTTTTCTATTTTTCTAACGTGTCTCAGTCTGCAATAGTACACTGTGACATGTCAACAAGCCTATTGGTCTATAGAAGCGTCAAAATACAGAGATTAATAAGGCACTATTAACATAAGCATAGAACAATGATACAAAGCTACCAAATCTCACCCTGTGTAACATGAAAATCTTTCTGCACCAACTATTTCTATGGCTTCATTGTCATCCATGCGAGGCAAGAAAAGCATGCCAGCGATTAATTCAGGGTTGATCATGAAGCGTATCTCCTCCTGCACAGGAGAATCAAATAGAACTACAGAAGTCAAATAAAAATCCTAAGCCATCGATTTAGATTACATCTTTTTACCAACAAGGAACACGAGAATGGAGGAAAGGGTCATGTATGCTTCTAAACTCTACTATGCAATATGAGTCTCAAACCTGTACGCACCCCCTATTTAGGGCACCACCTCCGAGATACTTGTTCGCAAAATCCACTTCCAGAGCATTGCTAGATTGATCTTCTATTAACCCACAAGAGTAAACCTATAACGATAAAAGCTGTCGGAAAAAATAACCTGCATGCATTGCAAATATTGTGGTGCAAAGTAAGGAAATCCCCAACCCTGTTTCTGGTACCTTAAAAGCACAAAGGGAAATGTCAGTCTTGCTCCAGAAATCAGCCTCAGGAGCAGTGGTACGAGATTTGTGGTACTCAGCTGGAAGAATCTTTCGTTCAAATGAGACGGTCCCAGTAGGCAAAGATGAACACACCCTTTCAAAGTAATGCATAATACACCTTATCTTGCTTTCATGACTTTCACTATAGTTTTCATAAAGGGTCCTGAAAAGCAAATGGAACTCTGATGTCGGAATGCATATACACGAAGTCCAAGACTTCAAATGAAATTTACATAATGGACGAGAAAAGATAAACAAGTGAATTTTAAATCAAAAACATAAAATATTTTCATGACATGCTAGCCAATGAATCATAGAAATACAACTTTTCAGAAAAATGCTTGTCTATGACTACCAAGTTAACTCTCAGTGGACACTGAAGCCATATGTGATCACTAGAGGATTTTTGCTTTCTATAGGCTCTCAAGTATGATTGCCGGAGATATAAATATTAAAATTCCCTCTCTTTAATAGTACTGGCTTGATCACTTATCACTTAAGCTAAATGGTTGACTTTTTACCATTAGGCATTTTGTGTAGACCTGACCAATGTAAGCCTAATGGTTAGGATAGGTTTAGAAGACAAAGCGAGAAATCACATACGCAAATAAATTATCAAAGTTGATGACTGGAAGGTCTTTTACACCTCTATTACCAACTGGAAACAAACAAAAGAATGCGCAGGAAAGAAGAGCTCCAATCAACTCCTGCAAAGTCGAAAGCGTAATGGACACATAAGGGAAGTGATAAACTGATAATCTATATAGACACACACACACACTACATCTTCAAAAACACCAGGTCATTCCTTTTCCGAATACAAGTGCAATAGCCAATAATTTGGAAAGTATTGACAGATGAACCATGCAATCCAGCGAAGGAATGTAACTAAAGACCTATCTATCAGTACCTAGCAAACAGAAAACGTTGTTTACATCAAACATTGCCTGAGAAACTTAACTAATCCATTTGGATATTACCATCAATAATGATAAAGACCAAGATCGAGAAAGAACACATATCTTCGACCTATTTTCCACCCCGTAAATCACTCAAGAGTAACAAATGTTATTTTCTTGTAATAGAGCAAAAAAGGGACATTTAGCTGATATGTGGGAAAATAGTACTCTGCATCAATACCTGGCTGAGAAAAACTATGCCAGCTTGTTGGGAATCTAACAAGCGGAGACCTGTTTTGATTCCACAAACAATATTATCCGCATTTTGGTAGTGCACTTCTAATAGAGATGGAAACTGAAGGAGTAACCCCGCCAATGCCGGGATGATTTCATTGAACCATCTCTGTGATTCGTTCTCATGACTCAGCTGCAAGTATTAAGCAGCCTTTTATGCCAATACTCAATTCATCACTAGATTTTGATTGAAAGTACACTCGATTCAAAACGCGATATCAGGAGGAATGAAATCACACAACTCTAGTAGAACAAGGAGAATAATTACTTCATCAAAGAAAAGGGCGTAGCCATGAGAAGCAGAGGGCGCGAGAAGGCGAGTTGACAAAGAAAGGGATCGCCTCATATCGGAGATAGCGTGCCACAGAATCTCTCCCGAGTCAACTCGGCTGTGAGACGGCCCTTCAGACATGGCCTTCAGCGCCTCCACTACACGCGGCGGCCAATACAGCGATGACGATCGAATCACAAGCGGAAGGTACGGAAGAATCGAGTTAAGATCTTCCCGATTCTCCATTTTCAGGTTCCTATTCTCACAGTCTCCAGAGTCGAATCTGCCACCGTTCGGAGAAAAACTTAACACGGTAGAAATTGCTTGAGCCAGGAAGTTAACAATCAAACAGAAAATGTAATGCAATGCACAGGTTCGTATCGGTTTGAGGTGTGGTATAACCTGTATCCCGACCCTATCCGTATATAAACCGAGCTAAAGCAAATTAGATTATTCGGCTCAGTTTTGGTTAAATCATAAAAATAACCAATTTGGTTTGCATTTAAAAATCTCAAATCCTACCCGATTCAAATTGCACGAACGTTTTGAAAAAGAATAATTGAAATTACCAAGTCAATAAGTTATTCAAACTTGTAAAGTCATATAATTATCTGGAATAACTTAATTACACTTATGAGGGTTTAACATTTTTGAAATTATCTTTAAAAAATTATTTACAAGTTCTTAGAATTATTATAAAGTATCCAACTTTTTTTAACATCATCCAAATCCTAATTACACAATTGAGACATGATCCATTAATTCAATTTTCCATTTTAATGGAGGAGATCTGACTTCGGGGGTGAAGTGAAATCGGTTTCAGTAAATGTATTGATACCGCTAAATCAAAGTCATTTCTTGTTTAAATCCCACATTTATACATTCACATATGACTCTAATCACACATTTTATCCATTCAAATTTTGATTTTATTTGTGTATTTCAGGTTTTTTTATTACAAATATATTTTAGATAACAATTTTCAATATTTTGTGCTTATATTCTTGAGGACCCCAAACACATAATAAACTAGGATCCCTGATATATAAAAATAATTATATAAATAATAGTATTATCAAAATCATGTTTAGGTTATTAGAAAAATTAGTAGAAGTAAGTATTAATGTATTCATAGTTTTAATTTGTTTTTTTAATCCATTTTTAGTTCTAAATCGGTAGGTATATATCGAAGATCTACAAACCTAGAGAATGAATTACAGAAAAAATTAAGGTGTTTATATATTCATTTTCACCTACTCCCTCGAACTTAAGGAACCAAAAACTATGTTCGTTTTTAACTTATTTTGGGTGAAGAATAATTGATCTGATACAAAAAAAAACATATGTATTAGATTGTTCCCTCAATATCTGTAATAAAAAAAAAATTATTCAATAAATCAAAAAGAGTTTTGGTCTAATCTAACTCTACAAAAAAAAAAACTTAAGGTTTTTATCTTGTTAGAATAGTTTATATAGTAAATAAAAATGAATTGGGTTGGCTTAATTGGATTCGGATCTTATCAAAATTTGGATCTTGATGTTTCAGACAAGTTTTGAACTGGTCATCGATAACTACAACTGTCCGTGTAATCTTCTGAAAATTGGGAAAACGACCAATTCCATCATAAATTTATGGTTTTAGGATTATATATACACAATCTATCACGCAATGCCGATATATACATGAATTAACTTTAATTTTAAATTTAAACCACAAATTTTAAAATCGCGGTTAATTCCACCAAACAGATGGTTTCCGTGTATTTTTCCGTCAAACGTGCTGACGTGTCTGCCACGTCGGTTATCCAAAACGACGTCGTTTTAGTTTTTTTTTTCAAAAAATTATAGTCCAAAACGACGTCGTTTTGGACTTGTTTTTTTTTCAAAAGATTATAGTCCAAAACGACGTCGTTTTGGATTTATATTTTTTTTTATAAACGTAGTCCAAAACGACGTCGTTTTGGACTTATATACTTTTTTAAAACATAGCCCAAAACGACCAAAACGATGTCTTTTGGGCTACGATTTAAAAAAAATTTTACAATTTGGAAACCCTTATTTTGGTCGATCTCTTCACAATTAGTTTTGCAAAATGACGTCCAACAATTTTCACAACATTAAAAAGCTGGTTTCAGAACAATAAAGAGGAAAAAAATGAGAAATTTAAGTTTTTGTTTCCGGTAGAACATTAAAAAGCTTTTCTCTTTCTTAAGCTTTTTCTCCTCCAACAATTTTCTGTGTTTCGTTAGACATTTTGTGTTGTAATCGATACTGTTTTGAGGATTGAAACCGAAGTAGCAGAGGAGGCGGCTTCTAGGGATTTCTGCTCGATGCTGATTTGAAGCACGATGGCTTTCCAAGATGGTTCTCATGAGCAGCATAAGCGATCAGAGACCAACCAAAATTAGGGTTTTTAAATTTTTTTTTTTTTAAATCGTAGCCCAAAACGACGTCGTTTTAATCCATATTTCTAAAAAATACATAAGTCCAAAACGACGTCGTTTTGGGTTATGTTTTTATAAAAAAAATAAGCCCAAAACGACGTCGTTTTAGCTACAATTTAGAAAACAAAATAAACTCAAAACGACGTCGTTTTGGACTATAATTTTTTGAAAAAGAAAAACCAAAACGACGTCGTTTTTGGCTACGAGTTTTGGACAATCGACGTGGCAGACACGTCAGCACATTTGACGGAAAAATACACAGAAACCGTCTGTTTGATGGAATTAACCGCGATTTTAAAATTAGTGGGTTAAATTCAAAATTAAAGTTAGTTCATGTATATATCGGCATTGCATGATAGTTTGTATATATATAATCCTAAAACCATAAATTTATGATGGAATCGGCCGTTTTTCCTCTGAAAATTTGGGCAACTTTACAATAGATCATCAATCACTATAACAGACAGCTGTAAACTTTTGGGAAATCTCAGCAATTTGTCAATAGAACATCCACCGTTACGAGAGTAAATTTAAAATTTCGTCCTTTTTGTTATTCAACTTTTTTTTAGTGACATAGATTAATTTCTCTTTTAAAATCATCCTATACCATTACATATCATTAGAACTAATGTTAAAAATATAGCCGTAACTAAAATTGATTTACTCTTGAGTTTTTAAGAATATTTAACAGAAATTAAACCAATTATAAAATAATTTAAAATCCGATTATCTATTTAAAACAAAACTAATTTTCCTTTTTTCGAAAATTCCCAAATCAACGAAGAAAATTTTCTAAACGACGAACCCTAATTTCCAATGGACAAATTCTAATATGTCTAATGCATTAGATTTTGATATGGTGAAAGAGATTCTAATGAAAATGGAGGATTATCATTTTTCTACTTTGATTTTGCGAGAAAAAATATATTTTTAATTTGAATAAATTATAAAAATATTTAATGATATATGATAGTTTTAAAAAGAAATAGATGACCAGTCCCTTTTTATCATGTTCTTTTCCCTTGTTGGCTCATTTCACTCTTTGTGGAGTCAAATCCTCCAAGTAACTCGCAATCTCTATGGCACTACTCCAATAACTTAATACGCAAGACAGATTATATATATTAAAAGAGAAGTGAGTTTTTTTAAAAATAATGACATGTCATTAGAAGATATGATATGGCTAAAAATAAATTATAACATGACATTTGATTATGACATTTAATCAAATGTGCCAAAATATAAAAGATTAATGGTTAAAAAGATGTATTATATATAAGTTATATTTTTAATATATGACTGTACCAAAATATAGTTTTGCAATATAATTTATAAAATAAAAATTTAAATATATTAAAAATTAAAAAGTTTAATGTTAGTAGTTTTAAATATATAAAACATAAATAAAACTTATTTTATATAATAAATATGTAATATAATATATATAATATCGTAATCAAATATAATAATGATCCAATTTTATAATAAACTATATTCATGCAAAAACGATACATATTATCTAGTTTATAATCTTAAATGCAATGTTGAGTGTAATAAAATTTCGAAAACTATCAAAAACGCGAGATATTAAATTGCCTAATTGATCACATCGATACAAATAATTTACTATTGGAGCAAAAGTCTTTTTGTTGTTAGTGTCTAAGTGATTTTATAGTGATATAATACATATACTTCTGTTTTCACAATATACAATGCAATTTCTCTGATTTCAAGCATCAAGTAAATAATATAATTTATGTACGTAAACGTAGCTAATTTATAGCTAACTTCCAAATTAGTAACACGTCATTCTCTAAGAAGATAACATAATATATTATATCATTGAGAGAATGATTCTAGCTCAAGAAATAACAATTTAGAGTAAATCATTATTTTCTGAAAGATAGACCTAGTCTTTATTAGTTTGTTTCAACCAGATATTTTCCAGCTTAATCGAGTTATATATTATAGTTTTTTTTATCATATTGAGTGTAATTATGATAATAAACAAATGAGAAAGAATCAGGTGACCTTAGAAGAAAGGAAAGGGTCGGCTGGTACGTGGCAGATTGTGATTTGCTAATTTTAAAGAAAAATAAAATTGGAGATGGATGGCCTCACCGACCATGTTAAGTAACCTTATGGCACCGTCAAAAAGCAAGAATCTTTAATTAAAGTGCCAATTCACCTCTTTTTCATTTACTTTATTTTGGGTGCCATTATACACAAATAATACGTAAATTAATCTTTATTATTTATTTATTGGCTTAATGTTAATTTCTGTAATTATACCAATAAGCTTGATTTCTGTTGAGTTTAGAGTTTTGTTTTGGTTTAGTACTTAAATATCAAACTATATTTACAAGAAAAAGTCTCTAAAGTATCATTATTTTAAATTTTATCACAAATTTAACACACTAATTTATTTTCCAACAATAATACAAATTTTAATTTTTAAATATATTTTTAATAGAGAAAAAATAAATTTTAAATTAGAAAAAATAAAACACAAACATAATATTTTAATTTATTTATAGTTAATTTAGAATAAAAAAATATTCTCACGTAAAAATTTGTGTTATTTTCGGAGTTTTAGTTTTATTGTGCTAAATTTAAAACAAAATTTTAAATAATATTATTTTAATATAGTATTTGCAAAGACATATTGGTAATAATATTATATCAATCAATTTCTTTTAAATAATATTATTAGAAAATAAAATTTGGATTTTTTGTTTGAAATAAAAAATATATGTAAGTTCGTTGACACTAGGTTAATTCAATATGAACATAAACCCAACAGTAGTTTCTAAATAAATATATTAGATGGTCTAGTGTATAATAATTAATTAAATCCATAATTTATATATACAGATGTATATTTTTTAATTATACATTCTTGTAGGATCCTAAGAACACATTAAATTGTTTAATTAAGTCCCTTTTATAAAACCAACCGCATCATTTCATCAACTCGTATCTCCAAAACCTCAAAACTCAAGTTTCTAAAAAACTTCTCAAAATCTCCAAAAGAAAAGGAACAAATATTAATCAAGAATCAAGACGATTAAAGAGAAGCCATGGGAAGAGATGACACCGAAGATACACGAAGCCCTCCAGTTCCACTACATCTCTGTGTCTTCGTCTTCATCCTCTTAATGTTCGTAACGATTTCATGGTACGCGAGCTACGAACCACTTATAGAAGGTTTTACGAACCAGCTCAAGCTTGCTCTCATGGCTTCTCCTCTGCTTTTACTCTTGGCCGTCCATTTTCTATCCAACGATGTAGGAGGAGGGATGATTACTTCATTGTTACCTCTAAACGAAAGAGAGACTTTGTATAGAGCTGGAGGAACGCCATGGGGAGTGGCCTTCATGCTCGTTTTTCTTTTCTTCATGGTTTCTTATCAATCTCAGTTTCAAGAACGTTGGTTTCCTATTCGATGAAAAACGACGTCGTTTACTTTATTGATGTTCTCTTGGGGTCTATGATAATGGATTCTTGGAGTATTTTGATTTATTGCACTTTTTTCCATTTACCATTTATACAATTTCATGTAATCTTTTAACCCATTGTCTTCTGTTATAGAATGAATATTTTTTCATACATTATGACGAAAATAAAAGATTATTGTATTGTACAGATTCGTATAGAAATAGCACGTCGACCCATTAATAAGTGATTCCACCAAATTTTTGTACTAATGATTATGAGTTCAGTCAATTTGAACTCAAACAAAATTTGCTCACATTACTGGCGAAATCCATCAAAATTATTTTTTTAATAGATTTATTTTTTGGGAATTGACAAAAATAAGACTCTTTTAACTTTTTTATTCTAAATATAACATCATTAATTTAAATTTCTAAAATTAGCACAAATTTAGTATTAAAATACCTTAAATATTCTTTTAAATAAAAGAAAATTAACCTCTAAATTGGAAAAATAATCTAAATATAATATCTTAACTATATTTGTAATTTATTTATATCAAATATGTATTTTAGAAAATAATTTGTGTTATTTTTGGAATTATAACTTTGTAGTGTTAAATTTAGAATAAAAACTAAGAGTAGTGCGTATTACTTTTATTTTTTAATGAGTTTGTATTTATTTAAGAGAAAGATGGATCTTGATCTTAACACACTCTATTACAACTATTAAAACAGTATTTGCTATGTTATACTTGATCTTATATTTCTTTTGACATGTTTGAAAAATTTCCATTGTACTTAAATGCAATATCTGGCTATGTTATATTTTCTATTATTTATATTATATTTTTATATACGATTTTATTATGTGCGTATATCATAAGATCTTTCGTTGCAAACATAGATTATAATACGTGAGCTGAGATATGTTTTTTTTATTTTACTAGTATCGAAAATTTGAGTTCAAGCAAACCAATAATACGTTGGTGATAGAATATTTTTTTTTATATATACATAAGCTTTCTAGACTCTTTCCCAAGAACCTCCATGTGTTAAATTTACTAAAATTCAACGTAGATAGTATGAGAGACAAATAACACCAACTTATATATATTAGTATAGAGTTTCATGTTAAAGCAAAAAAAAAGTCATGTTAGGTTTTGTCTCCACGCCTTTCCTTTGATCGGATAAGGTTTTATATCCATTACTTCCACGTCTCTGCCTTTGGTCAAATACGTATGGCTCTCTCTCTTTCTCTCTCTCTCTTTCTCTCTCTCTCTCTCACTATCTATATATATTCAACCATTTTTTGTTATAATATGAAGTAATTAAAAGCTTCTTCATCAATATCAACTCTTCAATATTCGACACAATCCAAGAACAACAAAAGAAACTCATTCTTTACCCCCGACCAAAGTAACTCTATTGTCTGATCAATAATCATCAATCACAAAGCAAAATGGAGGGAGGCTTAGGAACGATGTTGATGAAGGTGGGCTTATTTGCTTTAGTTCAAGCTTTAGTGTATCTAATCCTCTCCAAATCTTCGAGGATTTTCTCTACATCAAATTCATTGAAGAGGGCTTATAGTTTCCGGCCGGCTAGGTCCGTCAGTATCCGGCGGATTTTGGCAGCTCTTCAGGATATTCCTGCCGACACCGAAATGTCTTCACAAGATGAGGCAGCAACGATAACAACAACAACATCATCATTACCATCTTAGGGATATATATACATACGACGACATTATTTGATTTTGTTTTCTTGGTTTGTTTCGTTAAATTGATGTAATATTGTATGTATTGGTTTGGTTTAGATGTTGACTAGTATCGTAGTACAAGCCAAAACGATTTAGAATAATATTTTACTTTTCTTATTGAACTAAAATATTTTATTCATTTATGTTTTTATTTGCATGTGGCGAAGCATTAATAAGGCAGATTTCTTTTGGCCTGGCAATAATTTTTTTTTTTTACATTTTCAATATATTATAATAAATTTTACTTTTTACAATAATAGATAATAGAACAATTGACAAAAATAACACTTTTTGAATTTTTCTTTCAAATATACTATCATTAATTTAGATTCTCAAAAATAACACAAATTCAATATTAAAATAGATTAAAACGTATTTCTAATATGAAAAAGTTAAATTTTAAATTAGAAAAATAAAAATAAAAATAATATTATAATTATATTTATTATTTATTTATACTAAATAAATATATATATATATTTCTAAAAAATAATTTATGTTATTTTTAAAATCTTAAATTTATAGTCTTAAATTTAAAATAAAAACTTATAGGGTATTACTTTAGATTAATAAACTTAACTAATTGAAAAATAAACAAGAAGTTAATGTGATGTGTGACAATATTGTTGACTAGCACATGCAAAAGATAAATAATGAACACATTCACGTATTCATATGATTCATTAATTTATTTCTTAAATATGTGATTCTATTCCACGATATTTTACCAATTAAGGTTTAAGGTCATGTTTACTATAAAATAAGCACATTCTTACACTAAATTTTACAACTTCATTCCGATACCATAAGTTATATTGGTTCTCTCTATTCTTTTGTGCTAAAGAAAATGAAAAATTCTATGCAATTAATCTCTACATTATTTTTCTTAATCATGCTTCTTGCCACACCAGGTATACAAATTAATTTTTGCAATTCTAATTAACCTAAACCAAATCTATTTTAATATATGTTATTCACTTATAAAAAATACTTTGTTCTTGATTGATTGAATAACAAATATAGGTATGAAGATGGTTGAAGGACAACAAATTTGTGAAGCAAAAAGCTTAAACTTCAGAGGAATGTGTATGAAATGGAGAACTTGCAGAAGAGTATGTATGGTCGAAGGTTTTCCAGATGGAGAATGCAAAGGATTTATCCGTCATTGCATTTGCAAGAAACCTTGTTTTTCTCCTTGTAATTAGTAAAATGATTAGTTAATTAAATATTTATTTATGTAAGTTAATAAATAGTTGTGTACACTCGGAAATTATAATTAACTTTTTATTTAATAAATATAAAATAGATATATATATATAATTTATTTCTTATTTAAAATAATTTTTTTATATGATTATATAAAAATATACAATAAAATTAGATTATACAAATGAATCTAAATTGTCTATATTTTGATTAGATAATATTATTAAATAGATAAAAAATTTTATGTGATAATTATTCAATTAATTTAAATTTTTGTTTAACTAGTATTTTTAAAAATTTTAATACTACAAATCTTTTTACCGCCTATTTCGAAGAACAAGAAGAGGAGACATTGTAAAGAGCATCTTCTTAAGCAAAGTGTTGAGTCCCATCAAAGCCTTCTTTAGTCATCTGGAAGCTGATTTGAATAGAATCGAGAATTAAAAGATCTCGTTTGAAATGTTGGGGCCACCGTAGCCCATTGAATGTTCTATCTCGTGCCATCTTATATTTTGAAATCGAGAAATTTTTATTGGAGCGGAGTATGGTAAATCTATCTTTCTCCATATGGAAGTGTTGCTATTTATTTATATTGTGTTTGTCTTTTATATCGAAATATTAAACATTTACATATATTATAGTATTAAATATTTGTATAAAATATTCTAATAAATTATATGTTATTTAATATGTATTTTAAAATATTGTGATAATGTGACATATACATAATTATAAATTTCATGTGAAAATAATATTTTTTGTTAAAATATTTTTTAATTAATATAATTGAGATATTCACAATAATATATATAAAATATATCAAAATTAAATAAAACATCTCATTGTGTAATGGTTTTATTTTATATTTTGAAAAAACATGAGTAATCATTACAATTCATCGGTATAGATTCAATCGTGACATTTTTTATAAATATTTTATAATATTTATGAAAATGAAACAGAGTATAGGAAAAACTGAACTTTCGTTTCTTATTTCTTGCTTAACGTTTACAACCATATTACATTCTTATTTATACTAAATGTTAAACCTAGCTGCTAACACACTTGTCATCATCTTATTTCGTTCTCCAAATCAAGGGCTGCAAATTGATTTGACAGCTTTAGGCTGTCTCTGCAGGTCGTCTTCGTACGCGAGGGGAGAGCTCTGTTTTCCCGTTGGATGTCGTTTTGTGCAGCTGTCGCATACCGTTGGGGAGGAGAAGCTTCAGGCATGTGGGCTTGCTCGATGGGCTTGGAGGTAAGCAGCTTCCATTTTCCTTTACTTGGCCCAAAGGTGATGTTGGCGTTGTTTTTACAGCTGAGTTTTTCACCTCGGTTAACACCCTCCCGCAAACTCGGCGTGGGTGGAACAGTCACACCGAGTTTGGAGCGAAGATGGCTGAAGGCATCACACAGTAAGGACTTCGTGAAGATGTCAGCCAGCTGTCTTG
Organism: Pugionium cornutum; assembly: GCA_018901935.1. Taxonomy (NCBI): domain Eukaryota; kingdom Viridiplantae; phylum Streptophyta; class Magnoliopsida; order Brassicales; family Brassicaceae; genus Pugionium; species Pugionium cornutum. The sequence continues at coordinate 37,924,819 of CM032163.1, forward strand.
AAGCAGGAATATGTTTCACTAGTAGACATCCCAATGCGACTCGTTCCCGGACGTAATGATGATCAAGCTCAAAATGCTTTGTACGAGAGTGAAACACCGGATTTGCTGTGAGGAAGACAGATGATAAATTGTCACAGAACAGCTCCGGAGTTAGTGTCAGGGGAATTCCAAGCTCCCGAAGAAGAGAACTTATCCATGTAAGTTCTGAAGCCGTCTCGGACATGGACATGTACTCTGCTTTGGTGCTACTGCGAGAGACCATTGGTTGCTTTTTAGAAGACCAAGAGATCAAATTTGTGCCCAAGAACGTGCAGTATCCTCCGGTAGATCGACGGGTGATTTTGCACCCTGCCCAATCGCTGTCACTATATGCTGTGAGAGTGCAGTTGGTAGTTTTTGTGAAATTGAGACCCATTGTAATTGTGCCTTTGATGTACCGTAGGATCCTTTTCAGAAGTTTGAAATCAGATATTGTAGGTGCATGCATTTTTTGGCATACAAAGTTGATGGCATATTGTATATCTGGCCTTGTCAAGGTTAAATATTGCAGCTTGCCTGCAAGACTTCGAAAATAAGATGGATTGTCAAATAATTCAGAGTGTACCGTATCATGTGTAAGCTGCAAGGGCAATGGCGTAGGCATAGGTGAACACTCATGCATGGAGGCAATAAGCAATAGGTCTTCTGCGTATTTATGTTGAGACAGAAACAGTCCATTGTCATGAAACAAAGGCTGCACGCCCAGAAAGTAGTGTAACTTACCCAAATCTTTCATTTGAAATTCCTTGTTAAGGCCTGCAAGAAGTTGCATTAAAACCGTGGAGCTGTTGCCGGTTAAGATCATGTCGTCAACATACAGGAGCAGCAAGATTAAATCACTATCCTTTTGATAAACGAATAATGACGGGTCTCTAATGCTGCAAGTGAAACCAAATTCCAATAAATACGTACTGAATTTATCGAACCATGCTCGGGGAGATTGTTTCAAGCCATATAGAGACTTGTGGAGGCGGCACGCATGATTCGGTTTTTCCTTATCCACGAAGCCTTGAGGCTGGGACATATAGACAACTTCGGACAAATCTCCATGTAGAAATGCGTTCTTTACGTCTAATTGTTTAATATCCCAGCCCATTATTGTTGCCAGATGAAGAATTACACGCACTGTGGCTGTTCGCACAACAGGACTGAATGTTTCTAGGTAGTCCACACCTTCCGATTGATTGAAGCCTTTCGCGACAAGACGAGCTTTGAGTTTATCAAGGCTACCATCTGCTTTGAGCTTTGTCCGGAAGACCCACTTATTACCGAGCACGTGCATATCCGAGTTCAATGGTACAAGTGTCCATGTTTGAGTTGCTGCGCAATTATTCAGTTCTTCTTGCATAGCATCTCGCCAGCCAGGATGTTGAAGAGCTTCTGCTACATTTCTTGGTTCTTTAAATTGACTCTTGTGAGTATGTAGTGCATAACGAGGATTTGTTTTAACAATTCCCAGTTTGGATCGTGTAATCATCGGGTGCTGAGTTTGAGGCCGAGAAGAAACATACTCTGTTTCAGAAACAGGGGAAGTTCCAGTGTCTGTAGCAGGGGGAGTTTCAGAGGAAGATGACGACTGTAATTCAGAGTTATCTGGCCTATCAACATGTATTGGGGAGCTGTTGCATATAGGATCAGGATCTATGCCTGCCGTACACCCAGGACTCCCCTCTACACGTGTAGTAGAACCCTCTGAAATTTTAGTTAGCTGATCTGTAGAAGCAAGGCGAGGAAGTGGAGCATTCGGCACTTTGGTAAGCTCGGTGTGTATGTACCGAGTCTTGCTTTGCTGCGATTGATGAGATGTGTCTCTCGGAGGGACGGTAGATTTCCAAGCTGAGGTGAGAGGCGTGGAACCAGATGGATGAAGATGTGCATATTTGTCCGAGAAGGGAAACCTGTCTTCATCAAATACAACATGGCGTGTGATGTACACCTTTCCTGTTGTAGGCATTAGGCACCGATAACCCTTATACCGTTCGTTATAACCCCGAAAGACGCATGGTAGGGACTTGGGATCTAGCTTGTGACGAGTGTAATCACGGAGCATAGGAAAACATAAGCACCCAAACACTCTAAGAGCTCTATAATCTGGAGCTTTCCCATTGAGTACCTCATATGGACTTCGCGACTGATCAAGAGCTGTGTGAGGGAGCAGATTGCTTAGGAAGTTGGCCGTGAAAAATGCCTCAACCCAATATTTTTGGGGCATATTGCTTTGAAAAAGCATAGACATCCCAAGTTCTGTCAAATGCCGGTGTCTTCGCTCCGCCAAACCATTTTGCTGTGGCGTATAGGGGCATGAAATGTATTGTTGAATTCCACTTTGTTGCAGGTGATTTAAGAAGTTGCGACTCATAACTTCTCCACCACCGTCACATTGAAAGGAACCAATGGTGTTGTGATACTGATTTTGAACAAGTTGCTGAAATTTAATAAAAGTCGCAAAGAAGTCTGATTTCGCCTTTAGCGGATAATACCAACAGAATCGTGAATAATTATCTATGAAAATCACGTAGAATCTGAATCCTTGAACTGATATTAAAGGAGAGGGACCCCAGAGATCACAGTGTATCCTCTCTAGGGGTCGTTTTGCAACAAAAGTGGAAGCTGAAAATGACAAACGAGAGCTCTTCCCAAGTTGACAGCTTTCGCACATAAACTTGGTGTTATTATAAATGGCGATTGCCTTATTTGCAACTAACTGTTGAAGAACATAAGGATTTGGGTGCCCCAATCTCCTATGCCAAATCTCCAAACTTGCTGTGATATGTCGAGTTGAGAAGAGCACTTGATCCTTGTTGTTCTGCAGCTTATATAACCCATCACATCTTTTGCCTAGAAGAAGCAGTGTCTTGGTTTCCTTATCAAGCACACGAACCTCATCACGATCAAATTCAAAAACACATGGGTGATCATTTGTGATTTTTGAAACTGATAATAATGATTTTGCAATATTTGGACAAACAAGTACATCGGTGAGGGGTATTCTACCTGAGGAAGAGGCAATGCTGGATGATCCCGTGTGCGTTATTGGCAGAAAGTTGCCGTCTCCGACCATAACTGTGTCTGTTCCGGTGTACACCCGCGACTGCTGCAGCTTGTTAGCTGAATTTGTTACATATGTTGTGGCACCCGTGTCGGGATACCACTCGGTGCCGGAAAGGTCGGGGTTGGTATCTGTTATGTGAGCTGCTGTTGAAGCAGTCTGCCCTTCATATTGATAACTGTTATCAAAGCGATGCCAGCAGAGGATGGCTGGATGACCCAACTTGCCGCATATCTGACATGTTGGGCGAGTTTCAGTGCTTGCATTCTCTGAGGAACCACGGTAGGAGGGGATTTGTTGATGAAACCCACGTCCCCTGGTGGAAAAAGAACTCCTTCCTCTGCCGAATCTGCGAAAACCAGATCCTCTGCCACGATTGAAGGCTCCCAAAGACTGATTTAGATGCATTGTATTGAAAGCAAGATGTGGACTGGCTTCAGACATATTCGCGTAGCTTTGGAGTCTGTCGTCAAAGCTTGTGAGTCTGGGCACAACATCGTCAAAGCTCGGGCTTTGGTGAGTGTCCATCATACCTTTAAATCTTGTTTTAATCGGCTCATATTCTCTTCCATGCCCGTGAAGTGCAGCAAATATCTTCATTTTCTCGGCTACTGGGTTGCCGATTGAAGCCAGCTGGTCGTAGAGAGTCTTCACTTCCTTCAGATAATCTGCCATGGTTTTGTCATTTTTTGCTACTGTTTGCAGTCTTCGCTGGAGCTCAAACAGCCTGGACGAAGAGACTCTATTGAAGTGGTTGGCAAGAGACATCCATACTTCTTGGGAAGTGACACATCCGACCACCACACTCAATATATCCTCCGAAAAAGAACCCAATAACCACGACTTCACTACTTGGTCCGTTTTAAATCAAAGAATATGATCGGGATTGGGAGCTTGACTCGTGGACCCGTTTATTCCAGGGATCGTGATTGTGAGGGACGGCTGTGGTAGTACTCCTGTGACAAAACCGAGAAGACCTTGCCCGGAAAGGAAGGTTTCAAATTGGGACTTCCACAAAACATAGTTTCTTTCGGTAAGGGTGACGATAACACAGTTACTGATGTTAAGAGAGGGCACAGTATAGAGCTCCATGGATCTGTTGTTATCCATGGCTCTGATACCATGAAAATGAAACAGAGTATAGGAAAAACTGAACTTTCGTTTCTTATTTCTTGCTTAACGTTTACAGCCATATTACATTCTTATTTATACTGAATGTTAAACCTAGCTGCTAACACACTTGTCATCATCTTATTTCGTTCTCCAAATCAAGGGCTGCAAATTGATTTGACAGGTTTAGGCTGTCTCTGCAGGTCGTCTTCGTACGCGAGGGGGGAGCTCTGTTTTCCCGTTGGATGTCGTTTTGTGCAGCTGTCGCATACCGTTGGGGAGAAGAAGCTTCAGGCATGTGGGCTTGCTCGATGGGCTTGGAGGTAAGCAGCTTCCATTTTCCTTTACTTGGCCCAAAGGTGATGTTGGCGTTGTTTTTACAGCTGAGTTTTTCACCTCGGTTAACAATTTATAAATTATTAAATATGAATATAATTTATTTGTCTAAAATTCATGGTTATGTCATAAGCACTCATGAAATAATTCATAATGCAATTTTACATGTAAGAGTTTAAAATATTTATTTAGCAAGCTTATTATATTCAAGTGAATTAGGAACAACTTCGCTTTATTTTAATCATTTTGCTTTTTTTGATTCAACTGGAGATTTTCAAAAGAATCTAATAAACACTAGAACTTAGCACAATTACAGATAAAGTATAATTAACCAAGAGTAATACCATAAAATATCATATTTTAAAATTTTTTTTTCAAATCTAATATAACAAAATTAAAATTCCAAAATAACACAAAATAATTATGTAAAAATATTTATTTACTCTAAATAAATTATACATAAACTTAAATTATTATATTTAGGTTTATTTTTTCCAGTTTAGTGTTTAATTTTTTTATATTAAAATAGAGTTTTAATATATTTTAATATTAAATTTATTCTATTATTAGAAATTTAAACTAATGATACTATTTTAGAACAAAAACTTAAAGAATTCATATTTTAGACAATTACCCAATTACCAATACTGAAATTAATTTATTAAATCACCAAATTCGTAACCAATATTACTAATAATGTTTTTTTTATTTGTATACAAGCAAATCCGAATAATATACTAAATATTACAGAAATTCTAATGAAAGGCAACAATTTAAACACTTTGAATAAATTACAATTAATAATTACATTTAAAATTTCTACAATTAGTAAATGTCTAAATTAAAAACCTAATAAAATTCAAAGACAAATAAATACCATTTTGACTACCTGAATAAATTGATCAAACAACTAAGGCAGAGAATTGGTTTAATTCTTTAATTTTGCTAATTAAATAACAAGTTTAGAACAAAACAAAAACAATTGACTAAAACTAAACAGGTGCATTTAACCGGTAAGAGCAAATCGAAACAATATATAATCAAGCATTTCACAATATTATTTGTAACTGTTTCTTTGAAAAAATATATCTCTTTAGACTATCATATTATATATATATATATATATGGAACATAATCTCACATATTTATATATTCGTATATGTATTTCTTAAATATCTGATTTTATTCCACAAGTTTTTGTTGTTCTTTTTCGTTAATATATGTGTTTGATATTTTACCAATTAAACTTGAAGCTCATTTTTACTATAAAGTATATGCATCCTCTCATATTTATTTTTACAATTTGATTTCAATACAATTAGCTTTATCTGTTCTCTCTACACATTTCTACTTTTTTTATACCAACAAAGAAAATGAAAAGCTCAATGCAGTTAATTGCTACACTCTTCTTTTTAGTCATGCTTTTTGCTGCACCAGGTATTACATATCTAATTTTTTTTATAATTTTATGATTTTATTTAACATATTTGTTCGTATGCATAGACTACTAATTAGTTTTAATTTTGTTGAAAGTAAATAAATGTATACAATAACGAAAATTATGACTACATATTTGCTTAGCCTAACTGTCAAATCCGTAATATATTATTTGAGAAAAAAATAATTTTATTCATTATTAACAGAAATATCATGATGATGTTTAATCAATACGGTGAGTTTTAAATAAATATATAAATGGATTTAAGTTAATAAAATAATTATAATATATGTCATTACTATTAATTTAGTTAGATAATCAATAGATTTTATTAAACTAACCAAATTCGTAAAAAAAATTAATTTTCTTTCCTTAATTTATATATCCCAAAATTTATATTAAAAATAATTTTAAATAAAATTTAAAGTTATATAAATATTTAATTTATCTTTAGTAATAAAAATATTATATAATTTACGAATATTTTTCTATCATTGTATTTGCAGGAAACCTTGCCCCTTAACCTAAACTTTGATTATATAATAAGAATGGATAAATAATAATATATATATTTTTATGTAATAATCTAATTATTAAGATATGGTTAGTAGCTTCTAAAATCAATGTGTTTTTCACCAACTCTATATTTTGTGTGTTATCCTATTAACATTACAACATCAATGAGTTTTTTTAAAAAGAAAATAATGACTGTCATTAGTGAGAATATAATAAAAAGAATTCTTTTATTATTACATATCTAATTTTTTTTATAATTTTATAATTTTATAATTTTATTTAACATATTTTTTTCGTATGCATAGACTACTAAGTAGTTTTAATTTTGTTGAAAGTAAATAAATGTGTACAATAACAAAAATTATGACTAAGTCTAACTTTCAAATCCTTAATATATTATTTGAAAAACATTTTTAAAAAATAATTTTATTTTGATGTATTATTAATAGAAATGTCATGTTGACGTCTCATTACTACGATGAGTTTTAAATAAATATATAAATGAGTTTAAATTATTAGAATATTTACAATATATGGTATTGTTATTAATTTGGTTAGACAATCAATATATTTTATTAAACTAACCAAATTCGTAAAAAAAATAATAATTTTCTTTCCTTAATTTATATATCCCAAAATTTATATTAAAAATAATTTTAAATAAAATTTAAAATTATATAAATATTTAATTTATATTTAATAATAAAAATATTATATAATTTACGAATATTTTTCTCTTAGATATAAATTTAGTGGTAATATATATTCTGATAAACTCGTCAACTTTGTTGTAACTCATTAGGTTTTGTATAATTTGAAAGGAGAGAGTACTTTATTTGTAATTGATTATACTTTATGGTTATAAAATTTGTGTTTATAATGAACAACAAATATAGGTATGAAGATGGTTGAAGGACAACAAATGTGTGAAACAAAAAGCTTAAACTTTAGAGGAATGTGTACGAAATGGAGAACTTGCAAATATGTTTGTATTAGTGAAGGTTTTCCAGATGGTCGATGCAAAGGATTTATCCGTCATTGTATTTGCAGGAAACCTTGCCCCTTAACCTAAACTTTTATTATATAATATGAATGGATAATTAATAATATATATATTTTTATGTAATAATATAATTATTAAGATATGGTTAGTAGCTTCTAAAATCAATGTGTTTTTCACCAACTCTGTCTTTTGGTCCTATCTTCTTAACATTACAAAGAACAATGAGTTTTTTTAAGAAAATGATGATCATGACATTACTAAAAAATTATAACGTTTAATCAAATGTGATATTCTAATTTTAAACATAAATTTATTTTAAAAAATAATTTTATTAAATGTAACATAGTAATTTTAAACATAAATTTATTTTTAAAATAAGTTAATCAAATATAACATGATAATTTTAAGGGGGAATTGCTAAAAATGACCTAAAACTTGACTTCAAATGCAAGTTTGACAATTTACACATTTTTTTGCAAAACTAACCTGCAGGGGTGGAGAAATTACTGAACACTCCTTTGGACTAAAAAATAATGTCGAAATGTCAATAAGTCTGCTTTGGTAGGAAAACAGTTTATTTCGGATGAAGCAGTCATGCGAAGTTTATTCTACCAAAGCAGCATTTCTCGGAGAAGTCTCGCTTTGATCGAATAAACTGCAGACTTCTCGGAGAAGTCTGCTTTGGTAGGAAAAACAGTTTATTCCGACTGAAGCAGACTTCACGAAGTCTGCGAAGTTTATTCCTACCAAAGCAGACTTCTCAGAGAAGTCTGCTTTGATCGGAATAAACCTCGCAGACTTCTCGGAGAAGTCTGCTTTGGTAGGAAAAACAGTTTATTCCGACTGAAGCAGACTTCTCCGAGTAGTCTGCTTTGGTGAGAAAAATAGTTTATTCCGGATGAAGCAGACTTCATGAAGTCTGCTTTGTAAATAAATTACATAAATCAAATAAAAATTTTGAAATATTTTAAAAAATTAAAATTGCTATTAACATAAGTTATATACATATCAAAAGCACGTAAAAGTTATAATGAATTCAAAAATAAGGAGATTAGATTCGATCTAATGGTATAAAAGATTTGCTAGTTTTTGTTGTTATGTGTTGTGGGTTAATAGTTGATGTTTGTGTAGAGAATTCATGCTAGAATTTGAAATATCATGTGATAAATTTGAAAATTTAGATTTACAAATTTTTAAAGGAAAATTGTTTGAGTTTTGCATTTACTTAACTATCTTCAAACATATTCATCCAATTTTTAACAAAACTTTTGCACATTTAGTGAATCTTATTATTTAGGGTTTAGGGTTACGCAAACTTTTTAAGATGTTGTCGTAGATTTAACAAAGCAGACTTCTCGAGAAGTCTGTACAAACCAGAAATTAAATGTAACTAAACCGGTTTTCTTCAATTTTGAGTTTAGGGTTATGTAAAAATACAAAGTATCGAGAAGTCTGTACAAACCAGAAATTAAATGTAACTAAACCGGTTTTCTTCAATTTTGAGTTTAGGGTTATGTAAAAATACAAAGCAGACTTATCAAAGTATGCTTTGTATGTTTTTTACAAAGAAGATTTCGAAAAGTCTGCTTTGTATGTTTTCACAAAGCAGACTTCTAGAAGTCTGCGCAAACTAGGAATTTTTATCAAACTGTGGTTTCTTAGTGATTTGATATTTTAACCTAACCGATTTTTACCACAAGTATATAAGCCAAAACCCTAATAATTTACCACTTATTTTCGAGCCGAAAAAAATATATGTTTCTCTCCCTCTCGCCGCTGCTTACTCTGTCGCCAACTTTCTCACCGTTCACCGGCTTTCTCATTATCGCGGTAAGGTTTTCTTGCTCTCTTTCCGTCATACCTCTCTCGGTAAGGTTCTTGGTTTCTCTCGCCCTCAAATCTATCTCTTGTCGCCGTCTCTTTTTCTCTTGCCCCACGGTAAGGTGTAAGGTTTTATCTGTATCTCTCTTTCCCCCCGACGCCCTCTCTTTCCCCCGCGATGGTATGAGTAGATCTGCATGTTTCAGTTGATGTTTGACAGTTTTTTGTTTTCCATTCATAGATCTGCATGTTTCAGTTGATGTTTGATGGTTTTTAGTTGATGTTTGACAGTTTTTTGATTTCCCTTCATAGATATTCTGACGTTTCGGAGTCCCATACGGTGCAACCCTTTTCGCGGTAAGAAACACTTGAAAAATGGTTTGGAATTTTTTAGAAATTTTTTCAGAAATTACTGTGATATTTGAACTTTTTCCAGAAATTATGAATAGAATCCCCACCGTCAAAGGTATGTGATTTTCATTTCATAGATTTTCAAGATTTTAAGCATCTCACTGATATTTTTAACTATATGCGATTTTTAACTGTGGTATTTGAAAAAAAATGAAAATGGTTTTGAATTTTTTAGAAATTTTTTCAGAAATTACTTGATATTTGAACTTTTTTTTCCGAAATTATTATAATAGAATCCCCACCGTCAAAGGTATGTGATTTTCATAGATTTTCTGAAAATTTTTAACTATTTCACTGATATTTTTAACTGGTTCCGGGGTTGTTTTTGCGTGGACGGTTATTTTGACAGTTATTTTGTTGCATTTTTCTGTGATTTCCGGCATTGTGCTTGCTTTCGCGGTTTATTTTGTTGCATTTTTCTGTGATTTCCTGCATTGTGCTTGCGTTCACAGTTTATTTTATTGCATTTTTTTTGTTTCCTAAATTATTTAGGAAGCATACTTCTCTCGAGAGAAGTCTGCTTCAAATTTTTTTTCAAAGCAGAATTCTCTCGAGAAGTCTGTTTCCTATTTTTTGTTTGAAGCAAACTTTTCTCGAGAAGTCTATTTCCTATTTTTTTTTCAAATCAGACTTCTCGATGCTTCCTATTTTTTTACGAAGCAGACTTCTTGATGCTTTCTATTTTTTTACGAAGCAAACTTCTCAAAAAAAGTCTGCTTCCTATTTTTTTTCGAAGCAGACTTCTCGATGCTTCCTATTTTTTTACGAAGCAGATTTCTCTAGAAAAGTCTGTTTCTTATTTTTTTACGAAGCAGACTTCGCTCTAGAGAAGTGTGCTTCCTATTTCATGCACACTAATATATTATTTTGTTTAATTGTTTTTTTTTGTGATTGCAGTATTCAAAATGGACAAAGATATTTTCTCAATTCGCCTCTTTACAAAAGACACTGAGCCGCCCTCACAGAAAAGCATCGGATATCATTCTTGCGATACTGAGCTCATGTCTGCACTTGAGGCTGCTCTCCATGCCGATGAATGGGAGTACTTATGCAGTTCTCCTCTCGGTGTATGCTTTAAATTCTACAAGTTGGATTTCGCATGGGCTTTTAGGCTTTTGCACCACATGCTCACCTTCTAGCTTTTCTCTTCTGCCAAATACGAGATTTGGTGTTTGGTTGGTGATAATACGGTAAGGTTCTCCTTTAATGAATTCGAGCATTTGACTGGGTTGAACTGTAAATATGATGATAGTTTAGCTAAAGAACCGGATATTAAAGTCACGATGGAGATGAGGTTGTTCTGGAAGAATATTGGGGTCCGTATTTCTAAAAGTCCTAGCATTCGGAGTTCAAATTATAATTTCTGGTCTCGTGATGATAGGATTAGGTTGGGGTATTTGGTCATTTTCGCGACTTTCATTAACGCTCGTGATCGTAGAGTATGCACAAATATTAACTATGCTACACTGGTGATGAATCTCGCTGCATTCGAGAGCTACCCATAGGGTAGAGTAGCTTTTAAAAAGCTAATTTTTCCCATAAAAGATAGGGACTTGGGTAGGTCTGCTTACTCCATTGATGGGTTTGTTCAAGTTTTTCAGATTTGGATTTATTTTGCTCTACCAGACTTTGCATTAAAGTATGGTGAACCCATCAGTCCTCCCCATACTCTTCCTTTACTCTCCTTCCGAGGCTCCCGTGGCAGGAAGAACATCAAAGCTGCTCTTCAGAGTCAGGTACGTTTGGTGTTTTTATATTGCATCTCCCTACGTTTCTAATTTTTGTGTTTGGTTGTGCAGAAGAACGTACAGCACTTTGTTGTGAAGGAGTTCGACGATATGTTTCCATATTGGAAAGATAACGTTGTTGATGACAGCTGTACCAACATCATCAAGGCGCATTTCCAGCATTTTGGGCCTTTTGAGTTTGATGCCTCCCATTGGCACCCTGGAGGTTTCATGAATGGGTTGTTTCAGATTGATGATATTGGTAAGGTGACTCCTAAGAAAAGGAGGCACGAACCGGATGAAGATTCACCATTTTTATCCCAGGGTGCGCCACGGAATGTGGATAAGACAGATATGTTAGAGGCGATGAAGTCCAACTTCGAGATGTGTTTCTCGAATTTCTCCGAGAAGGTGATGGTCGGCATTCAAAATGTCGAGGAAAAAGTGGATGCATTGTCGAAGAAGGTGGACGTCATGGAGAGCAATCTGGAGCAGCTTAAGGGAGGTCTGAACATTGTCGGGGAAGGTGGTGCGTTTGGTGCGGTTAGTACTCGAACAACCCGATCCCGGTTTTTAAAAAGAAGTGATTTATTTGGTTCTCATTTGTGTATACTATTGGTTGAACTTATTTCGCTATGTGGTTTGATGGTTTCATAATTAACAGATTTATACAGATTTTGAATAAAGATTTGATTGTGTTATGGAATTTTATTTAAGGATGGATCCCGCGTTAATCAAAAACAAGGAGGAGCAAGTGAAAGTGTCTACCGAGGGAAGCAGAGCAGTGTACAATACGTACGCACAGAAAAAAAGCCGAAAGTTGATATGTCTGCTTTAAAACACAAACAAAACACAAAAAAGGCAGCAATGCTTGTTCAACGCGCCAAAAGTGTTAGAATGTGTAAACTTGGTCCCACACAACAATCACCGTTCCAAGGAAATAGCACCGTGAAAGAAATAATTACAAACAAAAAACGTGGTGGTGGGTATGATCCCTTCGCTGAAGTTGACAGACAGAAAGTAAATGTGCTCAATGATTGGTTGAAACTTGACAAGTAAGTAATCTTTTTAGAATCTTGTCGTGCAAGTTATCTTATTTTAGAATCTTGTCGTGCAAGTTATCTTATTTTAGAATCTTGTCGTGCAAGTTATCTTATTTTAGAATCTTTTTGTGCAGTGATACTTCAAAGGAATCAAACGCGTGGTTTCTCACTCTCCGGGGTCCTCAGAAATGGCTCAACGATTTGGTATATTTTTTATCATTGCAGACTTCTGATTAGTATTGCAGACTTCTGATTAGTATTGCAGACTTCTGATTAGCATTGCAGACTTCTGATTAGCATTGCAGACTTCTGATCAGCATTGCAAATTTTATGTGTAAATGCAGCATATGGACGCTGGGCTTAACCTTTTGCGGCTTCGTTTCAACAAGCATCCAAAATGGTTCAGGAGCACTCGGATTTGCTTCGTTGATTGCATCTTCCAGATGGTTTGGTCTAGCCATCACAAGTATTTCTTGAATTCCACCAAGAATGCAGATGGTTCAGGACGACTGCTCCCTCCAGGAGCATTTGACTATCATGCAGGAACTAAACCATCATACTGCAAAACCGGAAAGATATGGGGCCTCGAAGTGGATGACATATATTCACCATTGCATGTAATGGGTAACCATTGGGTCGCTATGTGGATATCAATACCGATGCGTCACATCGTAATATGGGACAGCGACATCAATCACACGACCGATGATCGTATATCCGCGGCTGTGAAGCCATTTGCTCAGATGCTTCCAGCTCTTTTGAATGAGTTATCCCTTAAGCACGAGAAAGGTAAATATCCATGCGATGAATACACACATGAACGCATTAAAGGTCATGGAGTTCCTCAGAACAGCAAGAGTGGAGATTGTGGGGTGTTTACGTTGAAGTACATTGAGTGTCATGCGCTTGGATTGCCATTTCCTAGTGCCTTATGTGATGCAAACATGAAAGCTATTAGAGAGAAGTTAGCTGCCGAGATATTCGATGAGACTAATCAATGTGGGACAGAGGAAAGGTCGTATGATCTGCTTGATATTTATGGGTGATGTGTAATATGACTTAGTAGTATGACTTAGTATTATGCATAATTAGTTGTATGAAGTTGTTGTGTAGAATGTATATATTGTAATTATGGTGCAGGATGGTGTTGGATGTTTTTGTAACACACCATCGATAACATTGTGCCCTCTAACTAATTGAAATTGAAATGATTGTGTCCATGATTGTGTCCATGTTTCATAAAATACATTCTTATATCGGCAAACCTTGCTGCAGACTTTTCGGAAGTCTTTTTTGCAGACTTCTCCCAGACTTCTGTGCAGACTTCTCGACAGAATACTTTGCAGTCTACTCCTTACTTTAGTTTTCACCACATTATGCATGCTACGCAAAACAAAAATATTTCAAAACAAAAATAAAGGAAAATGTTAGTCTCCTCAACAATAATAAAACTAGACTTACACAATTCAATCGATTATGGCCGGGTTGTTTGCATTTTGAGCAAGTGTATTGTTTGTGCGTTTTTCTTGGCTTCGCTCCTTTTTTCAACGCAAGTTCAAGAAACGCTTGGTACCTAGACTTTTTCCGTCGGCCAGGAAGACGTCGGACAAACGGCGGAAGACATCTTGCTTCGGAAACAACTTGCAGTTCATCATTTTTTGGATAAATATTATGCGCATATGCCGCGTACAAGTAATTTCTCGTGTAGAACGGAGATACCATCGTAGATACATGCATATCAATCGTCATCGCAGCTGCAATAGCATGTTCACACGGTATTTTTTCAATGTCAAACACACGACACCCACACTTATGATTTTGTAAGTCAACAACACAATCTCGCGAACCTCCTGTCACATAAAACTCCCAACTATCAATGCGTTGCACCTTTAGCTTGAGTGCATCATGTGAACGTATGGCCAACAAATATTCAACTCCTCGAGAGTGCAGCGTTTCTAGTTTCATAGCGTCCTCACGTCTTTTACAAAACCACCTCCCAAGCTTTTCCCGTATGTACTCAAGCAAATACGAAATAGGAAATCCACGTGCTCCTTTCAAAGCAGAATTGATAGATTCTGCAATATTGCTTGTCTTTATGTTATATCTCTCTCCTGTGAAATAAACTCGTGACCAAAGACGTACGTCAGCTTTGTCTAAGTAATCTGCAAGGTTACTGTTCACTTTTCGAATTTCATCCATGTAACGGTTAAACTCTGTCATCGTAAATGCGTATGCAGCACCTTTCACCAAGTATAATAAATGTCTTCCCCTGAACTTCGTGATTATGTTATTTTGAAGATGATAATAACATATTCCTTGTTGTGCTTGCGGAAAAGCACGAGCGCATGCCTTCATTATGGATTTATGTCTATCGGAAACTATAACCAACGGATTTTCATCTGATATACAACAACGAAGTTTTGTGAAAAACCATTCCCACGAATCATCATTCTCAGAATCAACAATTCCGAAAGCAAGTGGATATGTCTGAAAATTGCCATCTTGTGCAGTTGCCACAAGCAAAACACCTTTGTACTTTCCAGTGAGGTGGGACCCATCAACCACAACAACTCTTCGGAGATATTCAAATCCAACAATCGAGGCTCCATATGCGATGAACAAATATTTAAATCTTCTATGCTCATCTAGTTCAATAGCAGTAATCGTACCCGGATTGGTTTTTGAATGGATTGCAAATATGCAGGCAATTTGTCATATCCATCTTCGGCTGTTCCCCTTACCAATTCTTGAGCATATATTAATGATCGGTATGCAGTCGTATAATCCATAGAAATACCAAACATTACCTTCATTGAGTCTTTGATGTGTTTTGGAGTAATTCCATCAATTATTCCAACTCGCTCCATAAACATCTGAGCAATGTATCTTGGAGTACTTTGTTTATGGCCATTCAACCTGTTCGTTACTGAACATGTATGATCTTGCACATACTTCGTCACCCAAAACGTGTTAGATTCACAAGATTTGACCGCAGCTCGAACCTTCCATGCGCAATCTTTGACGCGACATATTATCACATACAATTGTTTCGATGACTTATAAACCTTGAAACCGAATTGTTGTATAATCGACATCCTACGCAAATGTGATACCAAATCAGCCTTGCAAGGAAAACTTTGGTTCACATATATATTTTCAACACATCCTAGAGTTAACTCTTGTCGTTGATCACAACTTCCTTTTTTGAGATCTTCAACACTAAAACTACATTTATTATCATCTTCATCACTATCTTCATTTTTCAATTTACCGTAAAGACTGTAATCCTCACCATCGTAGTAAACTTTATCATCTTCAACTAAATCTTCATCATCCTCAGAGACATCATCACCCTCAGACAAATTATTTTCACGCTTCACAGAGACACAAAGACGTATAACATGATTTTTGCATAACTCAACCAAGTTACGAACTTGTCTATCATTTGTTACTTTCATAGGAGGAGTATCGCACGGCATTTGATCTAACAACGCCGGTGGTAGAACATAACTTATCTCCAACACATCAAATTGTCTATCGAATCCGAAATCATCTTGTATCATTTCGACAAGTTCTTGATGTTTGCAATCATCCTCAATTACAAACATTTTTCCTCCTCTTATATTATCCACAGAAAAATTCCAAGTATCTGTAATACTCCACTCCCCACAAACAACAACGATTTGGACCATTATCTGCGGTAAAAATTAATGAATTTGATTAGATCATTGTACACATACTAAATTTTTTACTGAAGTAGACTTCTCGGAGAAGTCTGCTTTGGCGAGAAAAACATTTTATTCCTATTAAAGCAGACTTCTCAAAGAAGTCTGCTTTGATCGGAATAAACATCGCAGACTTCTCGGAGAAGTCTGCTTTGATCGAAATAAACGTCGCATACTTCTCAGAGAAGTCTGCTTCGATAGGAATAAACTGTTTTTCTCGCCAAAGCAATTTTTATTCCTATCAAAGCAGACTTCTCGGAGAAGTCTGCGACGTTTATTCCGATCAAAGCAGACTTCTCTGAGAAGTCTACTTTGATAGGAATAAAATGTTTTTCTCACCAAAGCAGACTTCTCGCAGTCTGCGACGTTTATTCCTATCAAAGCAGACTTCTCCGAGAAGTCTGCTTTGATCGGAATAAAAATCGCAGACTTCTCGGAGAAGTCTGCTTTGATAGGAATAAAAATTGCTTTGGCGAGAAAAACAGTTTATTCCTATCAAAGCAGACTTCTCGGAGAAGTCTGCGACGTTTATTCCGATCAAAGCACACTTCTCCGAGAAGTCTGCTTTGATAGGAATAAAATGTTTTTCTCACCAAAGCAGACTTCTCGGAGAAGTCTGCTTTGATAGGAATAAAAATTGCTTTAGCGAGAAAAACAGTTTATTCCTATCAAAGCAGACTTCTCCGAGAAGTCTGCGATGTTTATTCCGATAAAAGCAGACTTCTGCTTTGATAGGAATAAAATGTTTTTCTCGCCAAAGCAGACTTCTCGGAGAAGTCTGCTTTGATAGGAATAAAATGTTTTTCTCTCCAAAGCAATTTTTATTCCGATCAAAGCAGACTTCTCGGAGAAGTCTGCTTTGATCGGAATAAACGTGGCAGACTTCTCGGAGAAATCTGCTTTAATAGGAATAAAATGTTTTTCTCTCCAAAGAAATTTTTATTCCTCGGAATAAACGTCGCAGACTTCTCCAAGAAGTCTGCTTTGATAGGAATAAAATGTTTTTCTCGCCAAAGCAGACTTCTCGCAGTCTGCGACGTTTATTCCGATCAAAGCAGACTTCTTGGAGAAGTCTGCTTTGATAGGAATAAACGTCGCAGACTTCTCGGAGAAGTCTGCTTTGATAGGAATAAAATGTTTTTCTCTCCAAAGAAATTTTTATTCCGATCAAAGCAGACTTCTCGGAGAAGTCTGCTTTGATCGGAATAAACGTCGCAGACTTCTTGGAGAAGTCTGCTTTGACAGGAATAAATTATTTTTCTCGCCAAAGCAGACTTCTCGGAGAAGTCTGCTTTGATAGGAATAAAATGTTTTTCTCTCCAAAGCAATTTTTATTCCTATCAAAGCAGACTTCTCGGAGAAGTCTGCTTTGATCGGAATAAACGTCGCAGACTTCTTGGAGAAGTCTGCTTTGACAGGAATAAAACGTTTTTCTCGACAAAGCAGACTTCTCGCTGCGGAGAAGTCTGCTTTGATAGGAATAAACGTCGCAGACTTCTCGGAGAAGTCTGCTTTGTTAGGAATAAAATGTTTTTCTCTCCAAAGCAATGTTTATTCCTACCAAAGCAGACTTCCCGGAGAAGTCTGCTTTGTAATATACTTACAAAGAAGACTTCGAGAAGTCTGCTAGAGAAGTCTGCTTTGTAATATATTTACAAAGCAGACTTCTCGTAACTATATGAACTGAAAAAATAACCAAAAGCAAAACACGAAAACTAACCTTCGATCTTGGTTTTTTAGCTACGCGACTTAAATGATGACCGATATAAACTCCGAGAAGCTTGATTTAACGGATAATGATGAATGTTTGCAAAGTTGGAAGCTTTTGAATGTAGAGTGAAGAAAGAAATTGGAAGAAAATGAGAGAGAAAATGAAAGAGGTTGAGATGAATGAGATTTGATGAAGGAATAGAGGTATAAAGGTGGGTGTGTCGATGGAATTAAGAGCTCCCAACAACCACGACAATGGTGGTTGTGTGACATGAAGACGATGGCATTTTCGTAGTATTTTTGAAAAATTTGGTCATAATGGTCTTTGTGTTGTTTTTGTTTTTTTTTAAGTTAATGGCAAAGTTGTAAATAATGTTATTGTTGAAGGATAAAACAGGGATAAAAAGTTAGTTTTGCAAAAAAATGTGTAAATTGTCAAACTTGCAATTGAAGACAAATTTTAGATCATTTTTGCAAATGCCCCTAAATATATATGTGACTTTTAAGATTAAAATAATTATGGTTTGGATGTGAAACGATTATTGAGATTTAGAAGAAAAAAGATCTATACATGTTGAGATTTGTGGCGTATATTATTCGTTTATTTACTACCGATGATTGCGATTGCGGTCAAGGCCGGGCTTGAGCCCAAGCAAAACAAGTCCGTGTTTGTAATCCTTAATATTAATACAAAAAATCAACACTTATTCTAAAAAGTATTCTTAGCATAATGACAAATAAAAAATAGACTGATTTTTTAAATTTTTCAGTTTGAGTCTTTCTAACTGTTCTAATTTTTAAAAATTAGAACAGTCTATTTTTTTGGTAATATAAAACGGACTATTATGTTTTTCGCTTGCGGCCCTGTTAAATTTAGGATTGGCTCTGGTTGCGATTGATATCATGTTTTTAATCACATAGTTATTTTAATCAGCAGTTAAAAAAAATTGTAACGCAAACCATTGCATTTAACCGCTGTAATTAACCACAAATAGTTGTAATAAATATATAAATAATAATCGAAGATAAACATCATTTACAAAATTAGTCTCACGTTTTATTTTGTTAAAGTCAAAATGTGAAATTGACGAAACCAATCAAACATTTCTCACTACAAGTCAGGAATTGAACTCCAATATTACAATAGTCACGTGTTCTGCATTTGTCTCTTGAAAGTTGAAATTACAATCACCACATGTTTTCTCTTTTACTAAAAAAGATCAAACCAATAAAATATTAAGACAAGTTCCGATGGATCCGGTCAACCAAAACTTCGGTCAAATCTCTAAAATACCTATAAATTAATTTTTTACTTCCTCCTTAATTTCTCCAAAACCACTCTTTTCTTCGATTTTCAAATTTCTTTTTCATAACCAATTCGAGAGACAAAAAAAAGTAATTAATTAAATAATTACATACAAAAATGACAATGACCCTTAAGCTCCTATTTCTGGCCGTCGCCACCTTGGCCTTATCCGCTGCATTCGCCGCCAATCCTCCAACACCAGCCAGTGCGCCAAAATCCAACAGCGACAAAAATTCAACCACTCGTTCTCCAGCCGCTTCAGCTTCTCCAAAATCATCCGCATCTGCTCCAACCTCGTCGCCTAAGGCTTCTCCTCCGACCACCGCTAAGAAAAACTCCACCGCCACTCCAAGCGCTTCCCCATCTTCAGGTGGCGGCGCTACTGCAAAGTCTCCGAAATCTTCGTCAGCCAAAACTCCAGCTTCAAGCCCCGACTCAGACTCAGATTACCCCGAAGGTCCCACTAGCTCCTCAGACTCACCGACAGCCTCTTCACCGCCATCTCCAACTCCAGAAATGTCTCCGTCATCGTCTACTGACGAAGGAGCAGCTAGTGACGGTCCTGAAGCTTCACCTCCAACTGCAAAAGCCTCGTCGCTGGAGATATCTGTCTACGGAGCTGTTCTCGCCGCCGTTGCATGGTTCTTCCTCATATGAAATGAAAAATAATATATGATTTTTCCTGTTTAAGATTATATTATACGTTTGGTAATTATTTTTTGTTCATTTTATAAAAAAAAAGTCTCGTTAAAAACATCGGGCATAGTACGGAAGTTAGGGTTTGATGTTGTTATAAATGTTTAGTTCATGTTATTTAAGATTATAGTCGTTATATCAATAACCATTAAATTCTTTGGTTTTAAAGGTTTATTTGTAATTTACACTCATTTTTAATAATCCTTGCTTTTTAATAACATCTTAAGAAAGATTTTCGCCATCGGAACTTTTTTTAGGTGAATTAATGATATATGATAATTAATTATATATATCTATTTTTCTTCAAAATTATCATATATCATTAAATATTTATCTAGCTCATGTCACAATTGATTTCCTTCTAAAATAAAAATTCAAAACTTATTTCTATAGATATAAAAATTTTAAACATAGTTTCCCTTTATTTTTTTTTGTCAGTGCGTCACAACAAACCGATCTTATATTTCAACATTTTTATACGAAAATTTAATATATTCGTACGAGAAAAAAATATAATCGAACTCCACACCTTCTAAGATAATTGTAAAATAGTGCAACCACTAAGCTACTTATTTTTTTTATTTAAAAATTTGAGATATAAACATATATACATTGTTCATCTCAACCATTAAAATGTGTGTCTATGGTTAAATAGGTTTTGAATTTTTAATAGCAAGAAAAAATAAGTTTAGAACTTTTATTTTGGAGAGAATATATTGTATTATTATTTCGGTGGACATCTAATGATATAAGAATAGTTTTGATGCAAAAATAGATAGTTATCTTTTTTTGGCATCGGAAAAAATATCTTACATCAAAAATTTATATGAGAGTTGATTAATGTATAAGAGATGTGAATTAATGTATAAGAAGTATTGGATTTTTCAAATTTATTAATATGTAATTAAATTATTGAAAAATCTTATTTACTTGAAAGTTATATTGATATAAATTCGAAAATCATCTCATGCATTATAACCAGACATAGCAGACGTATTACACTTTATAAATTATAACATTACATTGTAATTAAACTCAAACAAAAAAGACTCTTACCATTCGTTCAAACATTGAAACCATAACAAAATGATTCTTTAACATTACGTCCATTCTTAAAGATTTCATTAATTAATTAGGATTGTTATAGTGATTATAGTGAAGGATCAACATAGACGACCTCGGCGACAACTAAGAGTGCCAGCGGTCATCGTGATGGAACCCACAAGTGTCGATGGTCTGGCACTCAAACTCGAAGCTCTTGCATATGTCGAGGAAGCTCCAGCACCAGACTGCCGGAAATAAGCTCCGTTCAATAACATATCTCCTTCTGATCTCCAATTCCAATCTCTCCATTCACTTTCTGGTGCATCTTCATGTTTTGTAACCTATTAATTAAAACACACGTAAATATTTAAATAAACGTTACAAATGTTGTTATCTTCTACCGCTTACGCATGCATGCATGCACACACAGATAGGTGTATATTTTAATATTTTAAAATAGAATATTTTTAAATTTTATTCTAAATTTAGAATTATAAATTTAAAAGGGCAAATGTTTAAAATAGCACATTTCTAAATTTTTGTTCTAAAAATAGCATCATTAGTTTAAATTTTCAATAATAGTACAAATATAAGATTAAAATGCATTAAAACTATATTTTAATAGAAAAAATTAAACCCTAAATTGGAAATAATGAACCCAAATACAATATTTTAAGTTTATGTATAATTTATTTAGAATAAATAAGTATTTTCACATAAGTATTTGTGCTATTTTAGAAATTTAATTTTATGATGCTAGATTTGGAAGAAAAACTTTAAAAGTGCTATTTTAGGGTATTACTCAATTTAAAATTCTAAATTATACAAATTATTTTCTGAAAATATATATATATATATATATATCATAAAAATTATAAATATAATTAAAATATTATATTTGAATTTTTTTCTTTCAATTGATGGTTTCATTTTTCCTTATTAAAATTTTTTTAAGTTATTTTAATATTAAATTTGTGTTATTCTGGGAAAGTTAAACTAATAATGCTATATTTGTAACGAAAATTTAGAAGAATGTTATTTTTGTCAATTGCACTTTTTCTTTTAGTAAAATTTTAGTTTTATTTTTAGTGTTTTTCAAGAATTAAGGATATTTCTCTAAAATAACACATTTTTAACTTTTTGTTATAAAAATAATATAATTAGTTTAAATTTCCAATAATAGCACAAATTTAAGATTAAAGTACATTAAAACTTAATATTGATGAAAAAATAAACTTTAAATTAAAAAAACTAAACCAAAATATAATATTTTAAATTTATATATAATTTATTTAGAGTAAATAAATATTTTCATATAATTATCTGTGATATTTTTAGATTTTAGTTTTATAGTGTTAGATTTTGGAACTAAAATTTTAAAAAGTGATATTTTAGAGTATTATTCAAAAAGTTAATGTCTTTTTAAAGTCATTTTGTAAGTTTATTTTTTATATTGGTTGCACATGTCTATTAGTTTAATTATAATTCCATGTTTGAATTACTTGTTAATATAACAAACATCGATGTCATAAATCGTTTTAAAAAAAACTTTTCTTGAACTACCTAGGATTTTACTATATGCTTATACACATATAAAGAATGACACACATAATACAAAATGAAACTAAATTACTAATCTAGAAAAACTATAAATCAGTAGCCTATGTATGCTAATTATTTCAAATGTCATATTTGAATTTTTTTTTTTGTTTGACAAAAGATTCTCAAGTTAATGATATTAAATATTTATGAAAATTAGGAAAAAAATATACCTCTTTATTAAATCGAGTGTTAGGAGCGAGAAATCTATTGCCTTGGCTGTATATCGTCGGAGAAGCACTTCCACCAATTGCATACATTTCCCAATGAGTATAATCATTGTTCACCACATGAAAATATCCATGTCTACACCTGTTCATATATAATAACCAAAGCTTAAATGTTAATATTTAAAACTAAACGTTAGGTCAATGTCTATTTAAGATCATCTCCATTCTCATATATACCTCTCACAACTATAAAAATAATGATATTTTAATGGGTATATATGTATATCCCATCCAAAAGTTATTCAAATAAAAAATTTGGGTAAGTTTCATACATATAGTATTTAAACCATTGACATCAAACCAATTAGAGTGTTTCTCTAAACCAATTGAAATTAGATGAAAATCAATATTGAATATAAGTATATAACGAAAGCTGACACTTCCCTTTTTTTTGGGAAAAATGATTGATACCTACACAAAATATATCGTATTACATACTCGCACATTCTGCAGTTTTGAAATATATTTAAAACTACACGAAATATATTTAAAATTATATAAAATATATAAATTGATATATACAAACTATTATATATGAATAATATAATCATTATAATATAATTTTCTATTGGTCAAAACTTTAATCATATGCCTTAATCTAATGGATTAGAAAATCCAATCTTTATTAATAGAAAGAATCATAGTTTTCAAGTTAGATTGGATTTTTTAATCTATTGAATTAATACTATCGATTTTAAAATTTTGACCAATTAAAAATCAGATTAAAATATTAATCATATGTTGTATAATAGTTTCTATATATCATCATTATTCGTATATTTTATATAGATTTAGATATATTTCAAAATTTTAAATATATAACTATATGATGGAATATATTTCGTTGTAGTATAGACAATTATTTTTCCTTTTTTGTGTATCACTCATTTCGATAAATATAGTGAAAGTAATCGTCAACATAGCCATGAGATCGATCAATAGTGGTTTAAAAAGTCTCTCATTCTTCTTTTGTTGACTTTTTGTATATTAGCTTTCACATGCAAACTCTTTATACGCGTGCTTGCCACTTCGCATGCAAGCTTCTATATTATCTATGTGATTAATTATGCATGTGCGATTAGGGGTAAAATGGTAATCTCACTTACCGTGGCATCCTTTGAACGAGCCCTTCTCCGAAATGGTTAAACGCAATAGTCACTTGCATGTTCTTATCCTCCGTGTAACTATCGCTATGTCCTAAAAGCATGACCTTGTCATGGTGCGTCATGTGGTTGTTCGATATGGTTATAGCCGTCGAACCATGTATAGCGTCTATGAGTCCATCGTTGCAGTTCGATAATGAGCAATGGTCAATCCATACATGTTTCCCTCCAAATATCGCCACTGCATCTCCATCCGATGAAACCCACCACCCGGTGTGACGTGGACCATCTCTAATCATACCACCTATGAACATAAAATTATGTTTTTATAGAACAATGGATTAAAATAGTATTTTTTAAGTTTTTATTGCAAATATAATATTAATTATTTAAATTTTAAAAATAATATAAATATAATATAAATAATTATAAAATAGTAATACCATAAAATAGCACAATTTTAAATTTATCTTCCAAATTTAGAACAATAAAACTAAAATTCTAAAAATATCACAAATTATTATGTGAAAATAATTATTTATTTTAAATAAACTATATATAAAATTAAAACATAATGTTTGGGTTTAGTTTTTCCAATTTAGGGTTTAAATTTTTTTATTAGGAAGAAGTTTTTAATTATTTTAGTATTAAATTTGTGCTATTTTTGGAAATTTAAATGATTAGTGATATATTTGGAACAAAAACTTGAAATAGTGCTACTTTACTCAATTGTACTAATTAAAAATCTCTTTCTAATAAAAAAATTTTAAGCACTATAATATAATTATATATATAGTTTATTTGAGATAAATAACTGTTTTTACATAATAATTTGTGTTATTTTATGAATTTTATTTTTAATATGTTAAATTTGGAAAATAAATTTAAAAAGTGTTATTTTAAATATTACTCATTTTTATATGCATAAACGACATTTTTGGCTCTACTATATTTAAACATCTGTTAGAAAATTTGTCACCTGATCCTGGTTTGCAGTCATGGATATTAATACCATGTATGATTATGTTAGTTGCATAATGTATCTTGATGCATGGTCCATCGGTTATGTGAACACTTGAGCCTCTACCATCAATGGTTTTGAAAGATGTAATGATAAGTTCTTTCTTGAGTCTAATCACCATATCTCTCTTGAAAATGATCCATAATGGTTCTTCTTGTGTGACCGCATGTCGTAAGGTTCCAGGTCGAGGATTTATTGGATCATCGTTGGTGGGATCTGTAACCACGTAGATTCGTCCATCCCGACCTCCAATAGCATTTTTGCCAAATCCAATTGCACAATCGGCTAACCTTTGGCGGTTTGTTTCCCAATTTGGATCACACCGCCAACAATCATCAATCGGATTCCCTGTTCTGCAAGATAAATAGGCTAGACTCCTCCTTGATGCATTGAATACACTTCTACAAAATATATCAAAAATAGTCACATATCCAATTGAATGTAAACATTTTATTGATGTTTGGACACAACAAGAAACACATAGATTAGAAGAAAACCGTAAGAAAAAGTCCTCCCGAGAAAAATGTTGGGTACCAAATGACAGATAGAATCAAAGGACTTTCTCAATTTTAGATGAATCAAAAGAAAATACAAATCTAGAATAAGTAATTTAACAGAGAGTATTTTGATAATGTGAAGCAAAATCAAGTTTAGTTTTTTTCGGTTAAGGGTTTTCTTAATTTTAAGTTTGGTTTACAGAATTGCAATTATGTAAACGTGGGTGAGCCATATATAAACATAATAATTATAATTCACGCGTGCAGAAAAATATTCGTAAATTATATAATATTGTTTATTAATAAATGTAAATTAGATATTTATATAATTTTAACTATTATTTTAAATTATTTTTAATATGTAGATTAAAAAATAAAAATTAATATTTTTATAAATTAATATTATTTTTAGTTAGTTTAATAAAATATATTGATTGTATAACCAAATTAATAACAATGACATATATTATAATTATTCTAATAATTTAAACTTATTTATACATTTATTTAAAATTAATTATGATACTAATACGTTATCTTGATATTTCTGTTAATAACACATTAAACTAAGATTGTTTTCTTAAAATGTTATTCAAATTTTCTTAAAATATTTCTCAATAAAATATTTTATATTGCTACATTTTACTCGTTAATAAATAAAAATACTTAATTTGTATCAAAATTACATTTTATATTTATAAAGCAACATAGTTAAGTATATGAAATTTGAAGATATTCTTTTTACGTACCTATTAACTTCATCAACAACGAGATTGGGATCTTGAACATATGGCAATGAACTGGAGAAAAATGCAATGGTGTTACCTATTGATAGAAGAAATATAAAAATGTAAGGAAAAAGATTATTAGAATAAGAAATCATTATTGAGAGAAGTATCAAGTATGTGTTAGAGAGTTACAGTATTGTTGGAAAGTATATAAAGAGGAAAAGAGTTCCGGGAGTGAAGGCGTGATTTATTTTAAATTATCATTGTACGAATATATAATATAGTTTTTATATTAAATATACAATGGGGCCTACATTATCGTGATTTCAGGTGAAGTTATAACCAACGGTTTATGTTGTGAAACCGTTAATTGAGCTTTCTCTAGTCAAAAGTATTTGTTTAAAGTCAAACTTTTTTCACCTAGTGAACGATGCCGTTTTGGTATTTCTTTTGAACATCTCAATTGCATGTTCATTTAGGTACTTTTTAGAATTTCACATTTCTTTTTTCGGATTTTGGGTATCATAGTTCTAGTATTTATATGATTAATTCAGATATTTTAAAATTTTTTTTTGGGTTAGATATCCAAAATTATTGATAAATAATTGATTAAATATAAATGAACTTTAGTTTAAATTTCACAAATATAACGAAATTTTTTCACATATTTCGGTTATTTTATTATTTTAGATATTTTTATTTAAAAGTAACTCATACTGGATTTATATTCAAGTGCTGCATGTAAAAAAATATTCGCTAATTATATAATAAATATAAATTAGATATTTATATAATTTTAAATTTTATTTACAATAATTTTTAAATATTTTAATATTAATTTTACATAAATTAAAGAAATAAAAATAATTTTTAAAAATTTATAGTAATTTTTTCTTATTTTAATAAAATATATTAATTATCTAATCAAATTAATAGTCGTGACATATATTATCGTTATTGTAGTAACTTCAACTTATTTATATATTATTTAAAATTTATTACATTGATTACATATTATCATGATATTTCTATTAATAACGTGTTAAAATAAAGTTATTTTTTCAAAAAAATTCTTAATTAATATATTATAAATATTCAAGTTTTATATTATAATTTTGGATAATTAAATTATATTAACTCAAAATATAATTAATATTTTTCCATATATAATTATATTTTGGGTACACATTTGAATTTTGGTTTGATTTAAGTTCGATTCTGATTCTTTAGTATAAAAGTGTAATAAGATTATATCCGGTTTGATATTTTATCGGTTATTTGGTACTGACCTTCTAATTCTATTATTCGGTTTCGGATATTTGGCTAGTCATTCAAAGACATGTAATAAGCAGCATCATTTTGGTGTTTAAACGAAATTATTGTCTTTTGTAAAAGTAATAAAACCTAAATACCGTTAATTTAGCATAATAGTCAAAAGTAACTGCTTAAAGTCAATCTTTTGACATTATGTACGTCGCCGTTTATGTTTTCTTTGGTTTCCCTCTGGATTATACATTCAAAGAGAGCAGTTTGTTTATTGAGAATCGTTGATTTATAATTTCGTAAGACTCAAAATCGATTTTCAAAATGTTTTCTATTTAAAAGATTTTCAGTAATATTAATGACGTTAGAAAAAAAAGCTAATGTTTTTGACGATAACATAATATGTTATATCCCTAATATATTATTTGAAAAACTTTTTAACAAAATAACTTTATCATGACGTGTTAATAACAAAAATACTATGCTGATGTGTCAACACCAAATCAAGTTTCAGCCTGGTATTAATTTGGTTAGAGAATAAATATAATTTATTCAACTAACCAAAAAATATTATTACATTTGCAAAAATAATAATTTTTATTTCTTTAAATTTTTTACCGTTAATTTATAAATAATTTCAAATGAATATAAATATATTTAAGTTACTGCATTAATCCTTAATATATTATTTGAGAAACATTTTAAGAAAATAATCTTACTCTGACGTGTTATTAACATAAATACTATACGAACGTGTCATCACTACAGTAAATTCAAATAAATGTATAAATGAGTTTAACTTATTAGAATAATTACAATTATATCATTGTTATTAATTTGATTAAAGAATTAATATATTTTATTAAACTAACAAAAAATACTATTAAATTCGTAAAAAATAATTATTATTTTTTTAATTTGTATAAACAAAAATTAATGTTAAAGTAATTTTAAATAAAAGTTAAAATTATATAAGTATTTTATTTATATTTACTAATACAATATAATTTACGAATATTTTTCCCCACACATGACGTGGATATATATCTAGTTTAAATTACTTGAGAACATGCATGTACCTATTTTTTAATATAAGAAAACTCTAATATGAACAAAAAGTGGTTCATAGAGTTTTGAAGATTTGAGTAATTATTTGGATGAATTTTGGACAGATTGACAATTATAAGTCAAATTGTCATTTATTAATAATGAACTACATTTATAAAAAATATTCATAAATTATATAATATTATTTATTAGTAAATATAAAACAAATATTTATATAATTTTAATTTTGATTTAAAATGAATTTTTGTATATATAAATTAAAAAAAATAAAATAATTATGTTTTACGAATTTAATAATATTTTTTAGTTAGTTTAATAAAATATATTGATTTTCTAAACAAATTAATAACAATGACATATTTAAAACTTACTGTCGCGATCACTCGTCAATTCATTTCTGTTAATAACACGTTAAGATAATATTAATTTATTAAAATATTTTTCCAATAATATATTAGGGATATGTGATCTTTTCAATTATTTTCATTAAACATTTGTTTACAAACTTATTGTTATTATCCTTTACATTTTTCTTTTAATTAATCTTTTCTTTTATACATGATTCAATCTACAATAAAACGAATAATATCTATCACATTTGTATCCATAATTTTTGTAACTTTTTGCGGTAGATAAATGAATATTGTCACTATATTTTCTTTACATCAAAGACACCAATTTTCATTCATTATGATTTATGAACGATATTCCAAAACCCATAAACACATGTGAGGAAACATAAGTCCTCATGCTTTGTCATTCTTTAAAGCAATCCGCACGGATATTGTTACAATTAGATAGGTTTTTAATGTCTTAAAAATGTCTAACTCTAATGTATTCTAGATCTTAATCAAAAGGATTACGACCGAAAATCTGTTTCGAAACCAATCTTGTCTATATAGAAACTAAAATCAAATACTTCATCCACTACAAAAGCATGTTTAGTTCTGTTTGAAAAGGTTCGTGAAAGTGTGAAATAACTCGTTAATACAATTCATCTAAAGATATCTCTTATTCACTAGAATTTTTTTTGAATTGACTATTACAAACCACACTCAATTTTGGTTGTTGTACAACTCTATCATAATAAATTATATCCAAACAATTTTTACTTTATCCGAAATATCCTATACTGTCACGTTTTAATCATTTTAGAACAAACACGTTTTGTTTAAATAATTCAAAATTAACTTTCACTAAAAACTTTTTTCCAAACAAAAAATTCAAGAAATTCTCTAACTCTCTTAACACCTTTTTCTCGGATATCTAAGTCGATGACTCCAATTCTCCTTTTATACACGTATAAGAATTCTTTGATTGGAAGATTTCCATTTTACTTATCGAATTTATATCAAAGAAAATTTTCGGTTCATGCTCCATTCTATCTCTATTTTTTTTATTGTTTCGATGTTGTTTCTATTTTGTTGATTTGTTTGATGATGTTTCCAATAATTGTTGTACATGAAAATGTTTTCATTTTTCCAACACCTTCAGTTCGAAAGCATTTTAAATCCAAACTAGAGAAAACTATGCTATAAAGCAAAGATTCAACCATGTTCACTTAGTTGGCTTGAATTCTTCCATAATCCATCAAATTGTTATTATAAAACTATTGAATCATGAGTGGCAATACGTACCAACACGGCAAAATTGTCTTCATTTCATTCTACGCTATGCATAATGTGACAAAGTATATCAAATGAAGGTTCAAACATGTTATTAGGTGCGTGCATTCTACATAAACTATAAAATCCATAAATCAAATATGTTTAACTTTATAGCTACTTCCTATATATCTTATTTTCTCTTTTAAAAAGAAAATCCAAATTGTAAGAAGAAAAAGCATAAGGAATATATTCAGCATTTGAAGGAAATATAGGAACAAAACCTAAAATTCTAAAACTATACGACTCTCAAAAAGCAAATGGTTGATGGTATTTTAATATGGTTTAGTAGCAAAAGCTTCTATTTAACATATTATAAAAATAAAATTTTTAAAATAACATAAATTATTATATGAAAATAATTATTTATTTTAAATCAAAATTATATATAAAATCAAAACATAATGTTTGAGTTCACATTTTTTCAATTTAGAGTTTAATTTTTTTGACTAAAATGAAACTTTTAATTATTTAGTATTAAATTTGTGATATTTTGGAAATTTAAATGATTAGTGTTATATTTGGAACAAAAACTTGAAATAATGTTATTTTAAACAATTGTCCAGTTAATAATTCGGATTCCATTTTTATTTTTTTATTTTTTACTTAATTTTTTAGGTGAAATCAAAACTATAAACAAAAACGAAAATTGATATCCCAAATCAAAAAAGAAATTGATATTTGAATCAAAGTAAATCAAATCTCAAATTAAAAAAAAAACTATTTATAAATAGAGAAAACGATCTATTTTTTTTCTAAAAACTATCATATAACATCAAATATCTTTCAAATTAATATTTTTTATATTTTTTATAGGAAAATTGCAAATATCAGATTACGGTTGCCGTTAATTTTATGTTTTAAGTCGTATCATTGTAATTAGATTTACAAACTTATTTTTTCTTGATTAAAAAATTCGAGACCTATTTACTTTTCGTGTTAAAGTTCAATACTGTAATACACATCATCGTTGTTAATGTTGGTTTACTATTGATTTATATTACCGTTTTGAACTTTAACACCAGGAATAATTATGTTTCGAACTTTTTAATATGGAGAAAATAAATTTGTAACTTTTCTAAAAAAATATATAAAAACCATGATGGTATGTGATGTTGTACTAGTATCCATCTTCATCCTCACTGTCCTTTTCTTCTTCAACGAATCGTTATTGTTTTCACCCATAGTGAGAATGGTATCAGTGACAATGCTTCATTGGTATTTCTTATACTGTATATTACAACTAATTTACTATTATCGATCTCATCTGATCAATTAAAAGAATTAAACAAAAGCATAGAAAAAAAGAATATAGTTGTAGTATACTAATATCAATTTGATTTTCGTAGGAAAATTCTCTAATAGAGTATTTTATATTTTTTTTGTTTCAAAATATTATCGTTAGTTTAATTTTTATAGTAATATCATAAAATTAAAATTAAAATACATTAAAAAATTTTAATAAGAAAAATTTAAAATTTAAATCAGAAAAAATAAATTCAAATATAATGTTTTAAATTTATTTATAATATATTTAAAATAAATAAGTATTTTCACATAATAATTTATAATATTTTAGAAATTTTAATTTTACTGTGCTATAATTAGAATAAAAAATTTCAAATGTAATATTTTATGATATTACTCATCTTTTTATTTTTGGTATTTTTCTAGTATGTTATGGCTTTGAGAATTTCCGCCTTCAAATTTCCTATAAGTAAATGTAGAGTTCTGTGAATAATATTTCACACAAAAAATTTAGACGAGATTTGACTATGGTCATGTTCGTTTGGCAGTCGCAGAAACCTGCGGTTGCGGCTGCGGCAGATTGTTGTTCGTTTAGCTGCCGCAGGTACTTACGGCAGACGCAGCGGTCAGACGCTGCGTCCTACGTCGCAATTTTTTCGACCGCTGATTAAAACAGCGGTGCGACTAAAAATCTGTGATCAACCGCAACCGCAATCGCAACCGCAACCGCCGGCGACAGACAAACGAACAAAATCTACCGCAGCCGCAGCCGCATGATTGACCACAGCCGCAGCCGCCTTCGGTGACCAAAAGAACAACACATATATATTAAAAATATAGATAAATTAATACATTTATTACTAGTTAGTTTTGAGTTGAAATCTCATAAAATTTAACATAGTATGAGAGTCCGATACACAAGTCTAACCTTAAACAAAATCGATCCAGTCTATCGAAAGAAATACTATCGATATGAGTTAAAATCTGTACGATATAAAATTAAAAACATTATGAAAATGACAAAAAGGAAGAATCATTGATCAAACGAATTATACTTTTGTCCCCAAAAATTCAACAACTGTGCAATCATTAATCTGCAATTTATTTTAATAATAAGATGCCAGTTGTATTAAATTAGAACAACTCTTTCTGCTTTAATGATACTCATCACTAATTTAATTACAAAGTATTATTTATCACCCAAAGAAGATACTATTTTATCTAAGCAAATTATTTAAATATTTCGACTACTTTTATATATTTCTCAGAACACTTTTGACTGTCAAAAATTTAATTACCGCTCACTAATGTTCTTAATTTTCAATGCTAAGAATAATTTTGTGATTACTTAATTTTATAATTTAATTTGTACTATTTTATTAAAATAATAAATATTTTTAATACCAAACAAATGAATAAATTTTTTTAATATCTTGTCAAATTCTTATAACTAAACATGTTTTATAGTTTAAGTTTCAATATGTTCACAAAATGTTTTAATATAAATTTTCAACTAATCATATTTTTCTATCTAAATTGTTTTAAAAAATATTTTTTATTGAGTTCATATTAATCATAATATCACTAATTTATGTGATCAGTTCATATTTAATTGTCAATTTAAATTATTAATTTTTGAAAAAAAATTTGTCTATATTTTTTTTTTAAATTTCGTAAATCAAATCTTAAACATATTAAACTTAAAAACGCTCACATAACAACTCGAAACATTCTAAAATCTAATTTTTTTGTAAAACAATGGTTAGAATGTGTCAATTATACAATATATTATTACACTAATGCATTATACCAATTTCTATAGTTTTTTAGATATTATTATCGATTTGTTTAATTTCACTAGTGCTTGTTGTCATATTTTGGCGGTATTTTAACTTAATTTTACTCTTACATCCAATAAATTTATGGGCAATTGATTAAAGAGTAATACCCTAAAATAGTACATTTTAAAGTTTTTCTTTTAAATTTAGCATCGTAAAATTAAATTCTTAAAAATAGCACAAATACTTATTTATTCCAAATAAATTATACATAAACTTAAAGTATTGTATTTGGGTTCATTATTTCCAATTTAGGGTTTAATTTTTTTCTATTAAAATATAGTTTTAATACATTTTAATCTTAAATTTGTGATATTATTAGAAATTTAAACTAATGATACTATTTTTGGAACAAAAACTTAGAAAGATGCTATTTTAGACATTTGCCCTTGATTAAAATAGCAGTATTTCAAGTTTTGGTTTCAAATATAGTATTAATCATTTAAATTTTCAAAAATATCACAAATTTAATAATAAATAATTAAAAATTTCTTCCTAATGAAAAAAATTTAAACCCTAAATTGGAAAAAGTGAACGCAAACATTATGTTTTAATTTTCTATATAGTTTATTTAAAATAAATAATTATTTTCACATAATAATTTGTGATATTTTTGGAATTTTATTTTTAATGTGATAAATTTGAAAGATAAACTTAAAATGGTGAATTTTAAGATATTACTCTAAATGTCGAAGAAACCATTTTTATGATTTTACAAAAGAGAAACCATATAATTTTTGAAATAATTAATCGAACATTTACAATTCCATTCCTTTTCCTATGATATCATATGTTCATTTTGGGGACTTTATGATTGTTACTAGCTTTTTTCGTAAAACGATTTCGAAATGCGAATTTCATCTCATTATTGAAGTGAAAATACCAAAACATAAAAAAGATACCAGTTTTGGTTTTTTATATCTTCAATTTATGGACAAACCAATTCAAGATTTAGATAAAAGAATTTTAGAATTGACAAAATGTATCCCTAATATATTAAACATAATTGACAAAAATAATATTTTTTAAAATTTTTGTTTCAAATATATCACCATTAATTTAAATTTCCAAAAATATCACATATTTAATAGTAAAATATCTTAAAAAAATTTTTAATAAAGAAAATTAAACTCTAATTTATATAAAAAAGAACCCAAATATAATATTTTAATTATATATATAATTTATTTATGGTAAATATGCATTTTTAGAAAATAATTTATGCTATTTTTTAAATTGTAAGGTTAGAATGCTAAATTTAGAAAAAAACTTATAATGTGATATTTTAAAATATTATATTAATTGAAAAACATTTTTAAAAAATAATATTGTATTAACGTTTTATTAACAGAAATATAATGTTGATGTCTCATCATTACAATGAATTTCAAATAAATACATAAATATATTTAATTTACTAAATTAATTATAATATATGTAACCGTAATTAATTTGATTAAAAAATCAATATATTTTATTAAATTAATTAATAAGTACCATTAATTTAAAAAAATAATTAATTTTATTTTATTAATTTATATATATATATAAATTAATATTAAAAGTATATAAAATTTTAGATAAAAATTAAAATTATATAAATCTAATTTATATTTATTAAATAATATTATTATATAATTTATTAATATTACTTTTTCTCTAACCCGTTGACGTAAATATAAATTTAGTTGAATAAATAAAACAGAGGATTGAGTGGCTCTGAGAGGTAGAAAGTGAATATTGGTTTCCTTAGATCAAATCTCCGAATCATCGTCTGAAAATGTTGATGTAGTATTGCTTTGCATAGTATATATTATTTATTAACAAAAGAACCTTATTGAAGACCAAACCGAAGCCGCCATTACAGTGTTGTTTTCTTCGTAAGTACACATTTTTGTCTGATGTTATAATAAATAAAGTTGAGATTTTTAATATTTTAAACTGCAAATATTGGCATTTTCATGGCGTCTCCTTTGATCTTAATTCCTTTGACCTCTATCTGTAAGTTTTAGGTATTCGCTAAAGCGTTAAGCTCAAGCATCAATAACAAATTTAAGAGAAGGATATGTAGAAAATCAACCTTCTTGTATAATTTTGGGTGTTTATCGAGAGAGAACAGCAAATCTCTGCATTCAAATCCGTGAAACCCATGTGAGACTTTTAAAGCTGTATCAGAGAAAGATTTTCTTTTTGTTTGTTTATAGTAATTTTTTTTGAAGATTTGTGTTTGCAGAGAGACAAACTCTAAGCTTTGTTTACTGCTTTTTGGGATTAACTCATTTTCTCTGCTTTTACGACTGATTCTTGAGATGGGTTTGTTTTGAATTTTCCAGTAGTGGAAAGATTCAATTCAAATGGAGCCTCCAAAGGGATTTCGTGCTTCTTTGTTGCAATTCTTACTGTTTCTTCCTTATTTCATTGGATTGCTGTTTCTGGGTGTCATCAAAGGTACGAACCTGAGAACAAAATCTTTACAATAAATCTTAACATTGCTTCTGTATTTAGCACTTCATGAACGAATCCTGCAACTTTCAAGGCTTTGACTTTAGTTGGTTGGTTGATTGTTCTCTTTAATGGCCTTTTCCTTCCTGGCTCGTTTTGTAATGTCAAGGCTTTTTCTCTCCACAGTTATATGAAGGAAATTGAGTTTTTGTTTAGGCTCATTTAGGGTTCACCAAAGGGGTAAACTAATGCTTCCCAGAGCATTAGTGATAAGTGTTTGAGAGTAAAAGTTCTGTTTTCTATCTTTTAAGTAGTTAAAGGTTCATCAATACTGTCTGGTGTTTTCTTGTCAATGAAAACCATGAAGTTGTTGTAATCTAATTCACAATTTCAATGCCCCCTGAATGGTTTTCTGATCCGAAATACGTTCTTCATTGTTGCTTAGGTATCATTTTGTGTCCACTCGTATGCTTAGTTGTGACTATGGGGAACTCTGTGGTCATACTAAGTCTTTTGCCCATCCACATCATTTGGACGTTCTATTCAATACTGAGGTAAACTAACTAACTAATTCCTCCATTTCCTTTCCATTGTTAATCTCTCTCGACTTTAAAGACTTTGATTCTTCTTCTCAGTGCCAAACAAATAGGACCGATCATGAAGCTCTTTATATGCTTATGTCTTCCAGCTGGAATCATTCTCTGGCCAGTTCTTGGTATTTTAGCAAGTGTTCTTGGAGGAGCTTTATATGGTTTCCTCTCCCCGATTTTCGCCACCTTCGATGCTGTTGGTGAAGGCAAGTCTTACCCGCTTTTCCATTGCTTTTATGATGGAACTTGGAGCAGTCTCAAACGCAGTTTCACAGTTGTTCGTGATTTTAAAGATGTTTGCTTCCACTCCTACTTCTCACTCATGGATGAACTTAAAATATCTTGCCCAGATAGCAAATATCATGAAATACGGTATATATATGTATATGTTCATTACTGAGTTCCCTCAGGAAACCAATCTGTTTATATCACATTAATGTGTCTATCTATTCTCAGGCTAGTTCAACTTCCAGGGGCTTTGGTAGCTTCAGCTCTTGGGATTCTTGTTGATTTTCCAGTGATCTCACTCGTAGCCATATGCAAAAGCCCTTACATGCTTTTCAAAGGATGGCACCGTCTGTTTCATGATTTAATAGGACGAGAAGGTCCATTCTTGGAGACAATGTGTGTCCCCATCGCAGGCCTTGTGATCTTACTCTGGCCTTTGGCTGTCACAGGCGCAGTTCTTGGCTCAGTGGTCTCTAGTATCTTCCTTGGTGCTTATGCAGGAGTAGTCTCATATCAGGAATCATCGTTTTACTATGGACTCTGCTTTGTAATTGCCTCTGTGTCCATTTACGATGAGTACAGCACCGATATACTTGACATGCCCGAAGGAACTTGCTTTCCAAGGCCAAAGTACCGAAGAAACGAAGATGAACCAACAGCCTTTTCTGGTCCCATACCAAGACTAGGCTCTGTCAAGAACACGTCTTCAACAAGATCAGGATCAGTCAAAGTCCCTATGATTGAAATTAAGCCTCTCGACGTAAGCACAAGCTTAAATCCGCTAAACTCGATTGGAAAAGTCGAAACTTTTTCGTGTCTTTGACTACGATGATATCTGTTGTGAAATCTTGCAGCTTTTGGAAGGTCTGTTTGTGGAATGTAGAAAGTTTGGAGATATTTTGGCGAGTAAAGGGCTGATAATTTCAAAAGATATCGAAGAGGCGAGATCGAGTAAAGGCAGCCAAGTGATCAGTGTTGGCTTACCGGCTTATGCACTTCTTTACGAGATTCTACGCTCTGTCAAAGCCAATTCTATAGGCTTGCTACTCAGTAAGTTTCAATCTCTTTTTCTTTTTGCTTCTGCCAATAGAAGATTGTCTAGAAGACATACGAAATTAACCAATCCCCCATAACCACATTTTGAGAATCATCAAGAAACCAACAAAATCGACCAAAGGACACATTTTGATTTTTCTGCATTTTCAATAGGAGACGGTGTAACTGAACTAACTACCAAGAACCGACCGAAAGACACGTTTTTTGATTGGTTTCTGCATCCGTTTTTGATACTCAAGGAGCAAATGAAAGCTACAAACTTGTCTGAGGAAGAAGAAGAGTATCTGGGAAGATTGGTATTGCTGTTTGGAGATTCAGAGAGGCTAAAAAACTCGTATTCCAATTTTTCATCTCCTCCTCTAACCGACCTTAAAAGAGCCGAACTTGACGCCTTTGCTCGCAGGTAAAAACCCACCAAGAGCTTCTGATTTTTTCTCTCTTTCAATGGATTTTTTCTTTAAAGAAAACCTTCTTGTTGTTGGTGTGTCTGTTAGGATTCAAGGGCTAACGAAAACAGTGTCAAGATATCCAACATTCCGTCGACATTTTGTGGATTTAGTGAAGAAACTATCGGAAGATTTGGATCAGGACCATGACGGTTCAGTTAAGGAGGAAGAATCTATCACAGAATCAACAGGTCCGGTTAAGATAATTTCTCGGATATTAAGTAAGAGTCAGAGATCGTTCAGAAGAAAAGGGAGTGTCAATGGATCCGATCAAGAATCGCGAAAGGGTGTCTCAAGGAATGTAGATATTGTTTAAACTTCAAAAGCCTTTTGTTCTTTACACGATTATAAGTGTTGTTCCTTTGTAAAGATTTTTCTGACGTATTGTTTTGGTTTATAGAACGGAAAATTTGCATAAAAGAATTAATTGTACTGTTTCGGCTAAAAATCTCCAATTCTTTTTATTACTAAAAAAACTTAAGAATAATATTTTTTAAAGTTTATTAAATTTCTGTTAATATTAAATTTAAAAATTAATTTTATTAGAAAAAATTAAATTATAAACTATAAAATAAGAATCCAAACATAATTTTTTTTTTGTAATTTTATTTATCAGAAATAAATATTTTTCATAACACAATTTGTAATATTTTTGTAATTTTTATTTGGGAAATTGTTTAAAATAACAGTTTTTCAAATTTTTGTTGTAAATATAATACTAATCATTTAAATTTCCAAAAATAACACATATTTAATATTAAAATAATTAAAAATAACTTTAAAAAATGAATCCAAATATTATGTATCTATAATTTTATTATTCAAAATTTAATAATATGTATTTTATAGTTTTACTCAAACAAAACGATTTTATATTTTTTAATAAATGAATGATTTTCAACTATTTTCGATAATATTTTTTTTTTGTCATTTTAAATAAGCAATACAATCGTTAGCCGGTCAAAAAATACATGTCGTATCCTCGAACCAGTATAGTATTGAAGTGTTTATATATGAGAAAATAGAGTTTGTTTTCTGCTCTTCCTTTGAAAGTGTGTCTGTTTTTACATTGTGTTCTCATGCTTGGAATGTAAGTGAGAAGTTTGGGAAGAACTGTCGAATTTCCTTAAATTCCTCTATATCTCCGTTGCAAAGGCTGGCCATCCATTTGGGTTTTCAACAATTTGGATCAGATCCGTAAAATTTGTATAAAACCTCTCACAGTACCCCTGCAACTTGTGCAGACTCGTCATTGCTCAGCGAAGGTTGAGAAACTCCATATGTAGCGGTGATTGTCCTCTATGTGTGCCTTGCATGCCTAATAGATCTCTGGTCCCATCTCTTAACGTGAGTATCCATCCTATTCCAGACGTAGGCTCCCCCTCCTTCCATGATCCATCAATAGAACAAACAAATGGTGAGGGATTGCTACGTCTAGGATCGGGTAATTCCCTTCTCTCAGGCCTTCCTTCCTTCGGGTTCTTTGGCCTGATTGACATAAACCATGTCTCACTTTTTCTACGAGCCTTTTCTAGGATGTCTATGGTCGTTCTGTCCGTATACTTATACACCTTGTCGTTCCGCACTTTCCAGATGAACCAAAGGATCCATAGAAAGGTCTTGTAATCCCGGTCATCCAGCGACATGTCCGGGATTCTCCACAGGAGAAAGTATAGGTTCCCAAAAAGGCTGTTTAGGTGAAAGTTAGAGGGTGCTGAGGGAATATGCGACAAGGCCCACGTCTGCCGAGCCAACGAGCATTGGAATAAGGCATGGTTGATACATTCTGTATCGAAACCACAAATCTCACAAGCTGATTCCTTATGAATGTGTCGGTAAGCTAAGTTACCATAGGTAGCTATTGCTCCCGAGAGGGATTACCAAAGGAAGTGTTGAATTTTCCTTGGAATCTGAATTCCATATAACTTGTTTTATCGGGGCGATGGACGGTTGCTGATGTATAAGTTTCAGATTTGGTACTCCCCATTTCTGTAGAGTTTCGTAACCCAACTTGACCGTATACTCCCCTTGTTTTGTAAAGTGCCAACATAGTTTGCTCTTTTCCATCCGAGTACTCGGGATGATTGAAGTTATTAACCTCACATCTTCCTCAGATCTGGGATTTTCCATTGACCATTTTCCTGAGAGATAAGATTGGTGATCCTAAGATCAGGGAACCGAGATTGGTTGAAATTGTCTGGTCCTCTAGGCACTTTGTCAGGAATCCAGGGATCTGACCATATGTTATCTTGAAGAGAGTTCCCCAAGATCTTCCGTGCTGCTCTTTGGATTAGATCTTTGGTAGACCAGATGCTTTTCCATCCATATGATGCCCTATATGGTTGATTTGCTTAGAGGATCTGTGAGTTCTTAAAGTAGCGTCCCTTCAGTACTCGGGCCACCAATGACTCAGGAAATCTCTCTAGCCTCCATAGCTGCTTTGGTAGAAAAGCTTTGTTGAAAACGTTCAAAATTCTTAAAGCCAATACCTCCCTCGTCTTTGGGGGAGGCATAGCGTGTCCCATGGTAACCAATGAATGCCCTTTCCAAGGGTCCCCGACGCCCACCAGAAGTTGCTGACTACGCTAAACAACTTCTTGCACAAAGACTTAGAAAACAAGAACCATGACATTGCATAAGTCGGTATGGCCATAGCCACAAATATGATCATCACCTCCTTCCCTCCTCGGGATAGAAGTCTTGACGACCATCCATTTATTCTTTGTTGAATTCGCTATCTAACATAGGCAAATATTTGAGTTTCTGATCCTTTCGGGTTTTCCGGATCCCCAAATATTTACCAACACCACCGTCTCCTTGTATTCTCAGCTTGTCTTTAATTGCTTTTTGAGTGGAGGGCGGTACCTTTTTACCGAATACTATTGTCGATTTTTCATAATTAATTTCTTGATCTAAAGCCTTGCAATAGGTTTCCAGGATACTTGCAATTGATTCGCACTGTTCTATCGAGGCCTTGCAGAAGAAATAATTATCATCTGCAAATAGTAGATGAGAAATTGGTGGGCTTCAGTGTGCCACCTAAATACCTGTTATGACTCTCTCCGCCTCAGTAGCGTTTAGACTGGCTATTAAAGCCTCTATGCACAAGATGAATAGATATGGAGACAGAGAGTCACCCTAACGGATACCCCTTCCAGGACTAATGCGCCCCTTTGGTTTCCCATTGATCAGCACTTGATAGGATATAGTTGTCACACAGAGCATTATCCAATCTATCCATGTTTTTGCGAACCCCAGTCTTCCCAACAAGGCGGATAAAAAACTCCATTATACTCTATCATAGGCTTTGCTCATATCAGTCTTGATCGCTAAATAGCCTGATTGGCAATTCGGTTTGGTCTGTAGAGCGTGGAACATATCCTGTGTGATTAGAATGTTGTCACAAATCATGCGCCCAAAAACAAAGGCTGACTGAGTTTCTGATATTAAAGATGGCACAATTTCCTTCATTCTATGGCAAAGGACTTTTGATATAATTTTGTAGCAGACATTGCACAAACTAATGGATCGGAATTCTGTCATATGTCTAGGCTTATCTTTCTTCGATATGAGGCATATGTTGGTCTCATTTAATGTTGGTCCTTATTTTCATCTGACAT
This sequence comes from Pugionium cornutum, assembly GCA_018901935.1. Classification (NCBI taxonomy): domain Eukaryota; kingdom Viridiplantae; phylum Streptophyta; class Magnoliopsida; order Brassicales; family Brassicaceae; genus Pugionium; species Pugionium cornutum. Next base: position 37,966,434 of record CM032163.1, read on the forward strand.
CGTTTCCGATGGATCGATGGCTTTAAGAAGGTCATTCGATCTCAGATGCATCTTTGCATCTGATGCCCAAGTCATATAATTTTTTCCAGATACATCGAGGACAATGATATTAAGTTTTGCCAAGTTTGACATGATATCTATATAATAATTAAATCAATTGTTATAACATTTTAAGCATCATCTTAAAAATTGTTAATGATAATAAAAGCAGGTGCATATAATAAAGTAAATAAGTAAATAATCATCTTAGGAGGTAAAACCATCCATGTGATTGAAGAGGCAGCGCCTACCATATTATTTCGAGGAGGCAGTGTCTACCACTCGATTAAGGAGGAGATATAATCTACCACTCCATAAATAATTAAACTGACATAATAAAATAAAGTAAATAATATCACAGAAGGAGGTATAAACTACCACTCCATAAATAATATCGCGGGAGAAGGTATAACCTACCACTCCATAATATCGTGGGAGGAAGTATAACATACCACTCCATAAATAATATCGTGGGAGGAGGTATAACCTACCACTCCATAAATAATTAAATTGATATAATAAAATAAAGTAAATAATATCACGGGAGGAGGTATAACCTACCACTCCATAAATAATATCGCGGGAGGAGGTATAACCTACCAGTCCATAATATCGCGGGAGGAGGTATAACCTACCACTCCATAAATAATATCGTGGGAGGAGTTATAACTTACCACTCCATAAATAATTACGCAGGAGGAGGTATAACCTACTACTCCTTAAATAATAACGCAGGAAGAGGTATAACCTACTACTCCTTAAATAATAACGCAGGAAGAGGTATAACCTACTACTCCTTAAATAATAACGCAGGAAGAGGTATAACCTACCACTCCTTAAATAATAACGCAGAAAGAGGTATAACTTACTACTCCTTAAATAATAACGCAGGAGGAGGTATAACCTACCACTCCTTAAATAATAAATTGACATAATAAAATAAATGAACTTTTACCTGGGCGGTATAACAACGCAATATTAAACTGGTATTTGGAGAGATGATCGTGCTGATAACGTGTTATGAAAAATATCTAGAGAGATAAAATTAAACTGATAATTTTACTCAAAAGAAAAGAGGAGAGAAAAGAGAGAATCGTTCTCTTATTCTTCATCTTTACAAATGATGCATATCAACATATTTATAGGAGAAGTAAGTCGGCAAACTTCGTAAAAAGGTAATCAAAACAAAAACGTCTTCAACGAAGACGCCTTTGTTGATTTTTCAACACAAATTGAAACTATAAACCTATTTGTCTTAAGAGACAATTTCAAAAGTAAATTTTTAGGATACTACTTATAAAATATTATATGATAAATATTTTTTTAAAATACCATTAAATTAACTGACAATTAACCAAAGTATTCTCAGCTGAAACGAATTTTTTTTGTAGTTTTTTTTGTTTTCAATATCTTATCATTTTTAACTAAAATTTTGGTACTAATTTTAATTAAATTTTTTTTGCTATTTAAACTTTCGTTTTTTTCTTTCAAAATTTCCATTAATTTCATTATTATAAATAGCAGCTTTACTCAACAAAGCTTCAATGAATCCGGTTAAACCTCTATTTTATAACATCGAGTAAAGATCAAACAGTGTGAAAAATATAAACGTTAGATGTAGACATATTAATTAGGTCCAAAATATAAATTCTAAATCCGTACGATCTGTAAGAAAGAAATTCATATCAAAATATTTAAATTCAAAATATTATGTCTTTCAAACGATATCTTTAGGTTACTTTTAGCTAAATTAGACCTTGATAAATCATTTGTACCGAATTAATCAAATCGAAATCGAACCGAAAACAGCTTTTTGTTGGTATTCAATTAGAAAAAATTAACCGAATGGATATTATTTTATAAAACCATGATTATTGGTTACTAACCGAGCTGAACCAAAAACTAAAATAATATCCAAACAAACCGAATTATTTTCGGTTATTTTCGGTTATCCAAAAATATTTTGAATATTTTGGTCATACAAAAATATTTCGGATATTTTGGTTATCCAAATATATTTCAGATATTTTGGTTATCCAAATATATTTCGGATATTTTGGTTTTCCAAAATATTTCGGATACTTTGGTTATTTTCAGCTATATTTTGGTTATTTTCGATTATTTTTAGTTTTTAAACTTAATAACCAAACTGACCGAAACTGAGGTATAACCAAACCAAAACCGAACCAAAATATAGAAATAACCAAATGAATTTTTAATCTTTTCAACCGAAAAAAATCAAAACAAAAAATAATCGATCAAAAACGAACCGAATATCCGAACGTACAGGCCTAAGCTTAATCCAAAATAAATAAAGTTGATTATCAAAATTTATGTAATAGTAATTAATATAATTCTTTTACTACACGATTTTAATAATTTTTGGGAATTGATTGCAAATTGAAGAAGTAGAAACCTTCAATTTTGAAACCTATTTGGAGATTTTTCGTGGATAGAGATTTTTCGTGGATAGAGATTTTTTTTTGCTCAAGCTTTTCTCTCCATCCACCTTAACAAGCTCATGTTGGAAAGATTTTTGTAAATCTTGTTTATTAGATGCATTGATTCCACTTATGTTGTTTCACTTTGATTCTACTGTCTAAATTGGTGTTTGAAATATAATGTTTTGGTTTGGAATGGTCTCTATTCTAACTTTGTCATTAGATAAAGTTGTTATATTTCAGTGTGTTTGTAACAACAAGCTACTTGTTCACATTTTCAAGTGGGTAAATGATAGATGTGATGAGTACAGTAAAACAGAGTTGAAATTATTGTGGATGAATTCAAGTTTTACCTGTTGTCATACAATCTTAAACTGTGCCCATTCGTGTCCAAAGGGTTTGAGCCCATGCAAAAAGATCACACACATTAAGCAGCTTCAACGTTAAACAATACTCGTCTGAAAACTCTTCACTCTTAACGTGTAAAGTAGGTGTGGACAAATAATTAATAAACTAAACTGAACTAAATTGAAACTGAACAAAAAAATTTTTGATTGATATTTGATTATAAAAAATTAACTGAACGAATATTATGTTAGAAAAATATAATTATTAGTTATTAACCGAAAATCGAAATAATATCTGAAAAAACTGAATTATTTTTGATTATCTAAAAATATTTTGGATATTTCAGTTATTTTCAATTATTTTTTTGTTATTACGGTTATTTTTGATTAATCGAATTATTTGGTTTTTAAATTCAATAACCAAACCAACCGAAACTGAATTATAATTGAACTAAAACTAAACCAAAATATAAAAATAACTGAATGGATATTTGAATTCTCCAACCGAAAAAAACTAAAACCAAAAAAAGATTTTGATTGGTATTCAGTTATAAAAAATTAATCGAACGAATATTATTTTAGAAAAACATGGTTATTAGTTACTAATCGAGTTGAACCAAAAACCAAAATAATTATCGAACAAACATAATTATTTTCGGTTATCCAAATTTTTTTTTGATATTTTGGTTATTTTTAATTATTTTTTATTATTTTTTATTATTTTTGGTTATTTTCGATTATTATGGTTATTCTCGTTTAATCGAATTATTTTTTGTTTTTAAATTTAATAACTGAACCAACTGAAAACGAAATATAACCAAACTAAAAATGAACCAAAATATAGAAATAGCTGAATAGATTTTTAAACTCTCCAACCAAAAAAACTAAAACCAAAAATAATTAATCGAAACCAAACCGAATATCCGTAGGCCACGTGTAGTGTGAAGTTAATAATCTTCACGAAACCTCAAGTTTCTCTATTCATTTTTGTTACCAAATATTAGCACTTGAAAAAAGAAAAAAAAAACTCTTTTACTCTCTACTTAAAGTAATAATTAAACTCAAGTAAACTTAAACCACACCTACTTATTATCTACTCTTATGTGTTCCATCTGCATTGTCCATATACAAAAACATTTCATCTACTTATATCTACACATGAACACAACGTGATATATTATCATTAGCTTATCAATAAAAAATGATCACATCACATCACATCACCAATTTAGTTGCTCAACTTCTTTGGGATATGATTGACTGCATAAGTATAAGTAACTGCAAGTATTGCTCAAACAAGAAAGATGACACCCACAACACTAGCTTTGTTTTTTGTCTCTTTAGTCATTATTAGCACAACAACTGATGTTGCTCCAACATCCAAAGAGTTTCCATTCTTTCTAAATTCTCAAGAACATGAAAAGTCTATGTTTTTCATTGTGGAAGGTATAATAACATTTCATACAAAAATAAGTCGAGGGAAGTTGAAAAAATGATCTTGTACTTGTGGTTTTACATGTGTTTTTTTTGTTGGTTCTTATGCAGGATGCAACAACGATTGCGAAACAGCTTGTTGTGACTGCAACATAGAGAAACAACCTCCTGTTTGTGTTCAGTGTTGTTGGATTTGATGCTTGAACTCCACTATATTTCATGTAGTTTTTACAACTTATACTCATCGAATAAAATTATGAACAAATCAAAGTATCAAATAAATGAAATTATTTGAATTTTGGCTAATCGACATCAAACCATATTGTTGTATTATCATCTTTAGAAACGTCATATAACACTTGTGGCGATAATGATGTAGCCTTCTCAATCCATGCAGTTGTATTAATAGCTCTTACTTTGCTCCCAAGTCATTTTTTATTTATTTTAATCTTGTTCGTTTACTCGGCGGTGGCGGCTACGACTGTGGCTGCGATTAACATTGCGGCTGCGGCTACAACATATGTTGTTTGTCGCTGACAGTTGCAGTTGCGGTTGATCGAAAGTTTTTTAGTCGCACTGCTATTTAATCAACAGTAAAAAAAATTATGACGTAAAACACAACATCTGACCGCTACGACTAACCGTATATAACTAGGTATGTAAACGAACAACAATTTGTCGCAGCCGCAACTTTCATGCGGTTGAAAAACGAACATCACTAAAAACTTTCTAAATCATTTTTTGTGAAGTGAATAACAAAATTTCATGTGGATGTATAATATCACAAAATCTCCAAACTAGGTACAACTATAGTGATATATGTATGAACATTTGCATTTCTTTAACTCTTCATAGCCTTTACTCATTCATTTGTTTTTGGCTTTGACTCATTTGATGTTGAATCGGAAGATCTTATTACTCGTTTTAGCTCAGATTAAAAGAATTGTTCGAATGCGCAAAAGACAGAAAGAAAAGAACACCGAGAATTTTAGGAGTTTCGAGAATATCTCCTACGTCTCCCCGGAATCAATCCGGAACCCACTAAACGAAGGTTTCTTGGGTACAAACTTCTCACTCAAAGAAAGTCTTAACTCGACTTTCTTCTTCTCTCTCTATTACTCTCTAAAACCGAAAGAACAGTATATTCTACTGAAGATAATGACCACGACATTTATACATTTATTATGTATTCTCCCGTATTAAACCTAAAACGCCCCATTTAAGGAAAGACTCTTAATGACTTAGAGTATACGACCAACTTAAGCTATAAGATCACTTATTTACAAATCTTCACCTTGATCTTGAGCCTTAAGTTCCTGCGATTCTCCACCTTGATCTAGCTTACCTGAATTCCAATTTCAGCTTATGGGTAAACTCCACCCATCCTCAGAGATGTCTTCCCTGAGCTTTAATAAATACATGAGGCTTTGCCTCAGTTCTTGTCTGCCACTCTTGTCTGCCACTCTTAACAACTTCAGAGCATTCTGAAGCTTGTTCACCGGCAACACTTTTGTAAATATATCAGCAGGATTGTATTATGTTGATATCTTCAGCCATATGCCTTCTTTTGCTGCTTCTGTTAAAGAAATATACTCTGCCTTTGTCGTCGACAAAGCCACTACCTTCTGCAGATTGGATTTCCAACTGACCACATTTCCACCTACTGTGAAAACCCATCCTGAGATCGACCTTCTATTATCTACATCTGCTACAAAATCTGCATCGCAGTACCATGTTACAACAAAGTCTCCTTCACGCCTAAAATTTAGCTGCTTGTTTAAAGAACCATTTACATATCTGAACACCCACTTAACCGCTTGCCAATGATCCTTTATAGGTTGGCTCATATATCTGCAAACTAATCCCACACGGTAAGCTAAATCCGGCTTTGTTCCTATCATAGAGTACATGAGGCTACCCATTGCAATCTGATATGGGATATTCCTCATTGTTTCAAACTGATCTTGAATTTCTTTGTCTGTTGCAGCCCTTAGTTTAAAGTGCATACCTAAGGGAGTATTAACAGCTTTAGACTGGTCTATACCGAAATTACCTAACACCTTAGACATGTAGTTTTGCTGAGAAATTCACAGGCTATTCTAGTTTCTATCTCTTTTTATCTCCATGCCTAGGATTTTCCTTAAGTCCCCTAAATCTTTCATATCGAATTCTTGATTCAAGAGAGCCTATAAGCTACTGATTCTCTTCTTTTCCTTAAAAGCTATCAAGATATCGTCAACATACAGAAGTAAATACGTGTGTATTCCTTCTGTCTCCCTTTTGAAATAAACACAGCTATCATAATGGCTTCTACTGTACCCATTTTCTTGCATAAACTCATCAAACCTATTATTTCATTGCCTAGACGATTGTTTTAGGCCATATAAGGACCTTTTCAGTAGGTACACTTTATCTGGATGCTCCTCATCTATGTACTCCTTACGCTGATCCACATATATATATATCTTCTTCTAAATACCCATGTAAGAAGGCTATCTTAACATTTAAGTGTTGCAGTTCCATGTCTTCCTGAACCACTATGGATAAAAGTACTCTAATGGATACATGTTTAGCTACAGATGAGAAAATTTCTTGATAACATATCTCTTCCTTTTGGGAATACCTCTTAGCCACTAGCCTAGCTTTAAACCTGGGACCTTCTACACCTGGAATGCCTGCTTTCCTTTTAAAAACCCACTTACAGCCTATTGGTTTCTGAGTCTTTAATGTATCCACTAAGATCCATGTTCTATTTTTCTCCAGAGATTTCATCTCCTCATCGGCTGCTTTCATCCACTCTTCACTATCCTTGCTTTGAACTGCTTCTTGGTAACTCGCTGGTTCAGGATCTCATCCATCTTCAAAAGTTAAGTATGCATACCCTGCATCACTTTCATCACTACCAAATATTTCATAACCATAATACCTGATTGGAGCTTTTATCTGTCTTCTTGTACGATCTCTGGCCAGCTAAAATTGGCTCAATTCGTTATTCCTTTCATCATTTCCTGATTGAGCTCCATCTGTCCTGTTCCTTACTTCCTTTTCATCATCTTGTTCTGTGGGTACATCATCTCCACCTCTATTTGAAGTTGTCCATCTTTTATCTTCAGTTCTTGTACCTGAAATATCATAACTTGAATGATCATTAGTATACGCAGGAAATGATTTCTTCCTTTCTTGATTAGATTTTATCAAATCTTTGTACATGTTGTCCTCCTTGAACACCACACTCCTGTTGATAACACATCTTTCTTCCTCTAAGAGCCATACTCGAAATCCTTTGACTCCATCAGGGTACCCGGTAAAAATTCCTTTCTTTGCTCTTGGTTCCAGTTTGCCTTCACTGGAATGGACGTAAGCCAAACACCCAAATTTCCTTAGATTCTCGAGATTTGGAGTGTTTGAGGTCCACAATTATTCTGGTATTTTGAAGTATATGGCTAAGGCAGGAGATCAGTTTATTATATACACTGAGGTTGAGACAGCTTCAGCCCAAAACCTTTGTTCTAGACCATTTTCACTGAGGATACTCCTTACTTTGTTCATTATAGTTCTGTTTAATCTTTTAGCCACTCCATTCTACTGTGGCGAGTAAGCACATGTCTTGTGTCTTACTATTCCTTCTTCTTTGCAAAATTTCTCGAATATGTGGTTGCAAAATTTCAAACCGTTGTCAGTGCGAAGTCTCTTAACCTTTCTTTCAGCCTGAACCTCAACCAATGTCTTCCATTCTATGAACTTTTCGAAGACCTCATCTTTGGTTTTCAAGAAATATATCCATACCTTTCAAGACCAATCATATGTGAATATAACGAAATAGTGGCATTTTCCAAGACTTTGTGGGACATTTGGGAACCCCCACAAATCTGAATGCACATAGTCCATTTTTGCTTTGGTCACATGTTGAGCTGGACCAAAGCTCACTCGTTGTGTTTTTCCTGTAACACAATCTTCACAGAATTTTATCTCAGAGATTTGTGCTTTCGATAGACACCTTTCTTTGCTAAGATTTCCGGTCCTTTTTGTCCTATATGTCCTAAACGACTGTGCCACAATTTCGTGGCATCTTGTTCTAAAACTTTATTGCTTTCATCCTCAAGATTTACTGTACAAGCTTCAGGCATCTTAGCATTTCCTTGTAGAACATATAGTGCATCATTATTCTTTCTGATGCCTTTCATTATCACAGTACATCCTTTGACAATCTTCATCATGCCTTTTAAACCTCTAAATTCATAGTCTCTATCTTCTAAGGTTTCTACTGAGATGAGATTTCTGGACATTGTAGGCAAATACCTTACATCATGAAGTACAAAGGTCGTTCCATCTGGATTCTCAAATCTTACAAAACCTATGCTTTTTACTTCATCATAGCTATTGTTAGCCATTCTAACCTTTCCAGAATCGATTTCTTTGAAGTTTATGAACATGTCTCTTCTAGGTGTCATGTGAAATGAACACCCTGTGTCCATAACCCATTGATTCTGGTCATTTTCTTCTTTTGATACATTTTCCTCTGATGCCACTAATCCCACCAGATCATTCGCATCATCCCTTACTAGTGAGGATTCTCCTTTGTCTTGAGACTGCGTTTTCCCTTTATTCCTTTCCAACCATTTGTAACACTGTCGCTTGAGGTATCCTTCTTTCCCACATATCCAGCATACCCTCTTGCCATCTCTCGACTTGGATTGTGATTTGCTTCGATTCTTGCTGTGGTACTGATTCTTAGTCTCTATTCTGCCTCTTACGAAGTAACCCTCTGAAGTGGATCTTGTTCCGAGACTTTCTTTCAGGTATTTATCCTTTGATCTTGCTGATCTTGTTATCTCCTCCATCCTGATCACTTCTCTATTGTACTTCAATGTTTCCTTCAACTGATCGTACTTAGGGGGAAGTGAATTTAGGAGCAAGATCGTCTGCACTTCTTTAGGTATTTCAATACTTAGATGGCTTAAGTCTCCTACCAATTTCAGAAATTTGTCAATATTTTTATCAATTGACCGACTATCTTGCATCGTATATCCATACAACTTGAGTTGTGAATGAACCCGATTCGGAAGTAACTTAGACATATAAAGTCTTTCTAAGGTCGACCATGTTTCTGTAGTTGTTGTGCACTTCTCGATTTTTCGAAGCACATGATCGCCCACATTTAAAAGAATCAGATTCATGGCTTTCTTGCACCTCTCAGCTCTTAATTCCTCTGCTTCTAACCTTTTCTGTATTTCTTCCGGATCTTTTTGATCATCATCGCTTGATGATTCAATTACCTTCTTTTCTACAAGAACATCTTTTAATCTCAACACACTAAGGTGTGCTAACATTCTTCGTTTCCAGAGGGAAAAATCTCCCGAACCATCGAATCGATCAACCTCGATTCAGGAACTTGACATTTCTAGAAATAAGCCAAGAATACAAGTTTCAGAGAAACTTACCTGAAGAATCCTGATTGCATGTCACCACTCGACCCGTGGCTCTGATACCAATTTGTTGAATCGGAAGATCCTATTACTCGTTTTAGCTCAGATTAAAAGAATTGTTCGAATGTGCAAAAGACAGAAAGAAAAGAACACCGAGAATTTTAGTAGTTCAGAAAATATCTTATACATCTCCTCGGAATCAATCCGGAATCCACTAAACCAAGGTTTCTTGGGTATAAACTTCTCACTCGAAGAAAGGCTTAACTCGACTTTCTTCTTCACTCTCTGTTACTCTCTAAAACCGAAAGAACAGTATATTCTACTGAAGAAGTTGACCACAAGATTTATACATTTATGTATTCTCCCGTATTAAACCTGAAACGCCCCGTTTAAGGAAAAACTCTTAATGATTTAGAATCTACGACCAACTTAAGCTATAAGATCACTTATCTACATTTATACCAAACAAGTTTCGTTCTTACACTTTTTATATCACTGAAATTCTCATTTAACTTTGTTTTGTTATTGCCCGATTTAATGATTTTATCATGTATAATTTAAAAATGTCAAAACCTCTTACTTCATCAATCTATTATTACTTGCTTGTCCCTAGAGACTCACAAGCACATTGTGCAGATTCTATACAAAATAGTTTTTGAAACGGTAAAAATTGAAATTTGTTTGAAAAAAAGTAATAATAAAGTAATTCAAATGATTGAGGTTTTTGATTTGACCAATACATTGTTGTTTGTAATTTTTGATTTGTGTTCACTAACAAGTTTGTCTATTTTTAGGATTGTGTTATGATGACTTTGACTAAAGCGGATGATGAATGTGATGGGATCTACTATTTTTGGACAGCATATGGGATTAGTGTGAGTACTGTAGTTACTTCCCTGTTAACAATTCTGTTTCTTGACAATGATCAGTTGTGGTTTGATTTGCTGAAAGGAGAGCCACCGTATTCAAACTCCCCTTTCATCAGAGCTAGCAATCGTTTGAATGATCCAGTCATCATCAATGTTTGGAGAAATTTTCTAAGGCAAAAAAGTATAGGATGATGATGCATACAGAAATTCAGCTTTGTGAAAACATCTCTAGAGATGATAAGTTCTTCATTGTCCAAATCACATATAGCTTTAGTAATTTTAAATAGCTAGTTTTACATCTTCATATAGTTTTCATACTTCTAACTAACTATTTTGCAGCATTTTTTTTGAAACCTAAGAATTTTAAATGTCTATTCAATAATATTAGTTTTAAACAAATTGGATCGTAGACTTCGATTTCACATCTATATTGGATCATCTGTAGATTTAATTCTCTGTTTCGTTATTTGGATAGCAAATTTTTGAATGTTTTCAGAAATAACTAACGGGAAAGGACTAAAATTCTTTCTCTTAAATGACTAAAATTCTCTTTCTCTTAAATGACTAAAATTCTCTCTCTCAAATGACTAAAATTATCACTCTCTCTCTCTCTCAAATGACTAGTTATCTCTCTCTCAAATGACTAAAATTCTATCTCTCTCAAATGAGTAAAATTAGCTCTCTCTCTCTCTCTCAAATGATTAATTATCTCTCTCTCTCAAATGACTAAAATTCTCTGTCTCTCAAATGACTAAAATTCTCGCTCTCTCAAATGACTAAAATTCTCTCTCTCTTTCTCTCTCTCTTTCTCTCTCTCATTTCGGATGATCATTAAAAACTAACGATTCTTTCTTTTGTACATTTTTAATTTAATAAATCTTTTGATATATGGATCATAAATGTTCTAATTAATATCGTTTATAAATGTTACACCGATATACCATACGACATCTTCGATATCCGACGAAATCGAATGTTTTGAAAAATCTTTGGCAGCACCTCAAAATTTATATAGATCATCTGTGCCGCATGATTTCCAAATCGAATCTTCGAACCGATTCAAGCTTAAATTTGATAAATAAATCTATCGATAAATTTGATAAGTAAACCAAATTTGTCCATTTAATTTTTGTCCACTTTTGGCCATAACTTTGTTGGAATTCGTGATGAATGTAATAGTTAATCTAACCTAAGATTCAATAGTTGTTTGAATTCAACCAACAATCATAGAGTTTATCGAAAGCTAAAGCTCGAGAGCACTCACCATTAACTTTGGTATCAAACCTAACTTGATTATTAATCATTTCCGTTCACCATTCATTATAGTTGTTTTTGGTTAGCATACATAAAAAAATATCACATATTAGAAATTTAGATAAGAATTGAGTTATATATATATAGGATATAAATCAATATATTTATTGTCAATTAATTTTAATTTAAAATTCAATAAAACTTAATCTTGTATCATAATCTGAATACATGTTGTACAATCCGAACCAAAATCGATATAATCTATCTAAAAATTTTTGATTGTTTTAATCCACAATCCAAATTAATTAGCCTAATTTAAAATAAAATTAACTTTATAATATAATATTATTAAGATTAATGGTTAGATGAAAAATTATTTCAAGAGAATATGAAAAAAATATCTAACATCCGAAAACTAGATTAGATTTAACTAATATATACTAGATACACAATTCATTAATTCACAATAGATACACAATTCATTAATTCACAATTGATTTTTAGTGGTAAGCATGGCGTAATCTTTGACTCTATTGTTCGTGTGTATGCTGGTTTCGTGTGAAACTAAGCAGTAAGCAAGCATGGTTGATGTCTTGATGGTGACGATTATTCCGCCACGAAAAAACCCTAGGACTAATGAACAACGAATAAAGAAAGAAAAAAGGATTTAGGTGTGCTTGATGATGATAATGTATAGATATAAGTTGAATCTATCTCAAGTAGGATTAGAAATATCTATAAGATTTCATGTATATCAACAACAGCTAATCCTATTATTCTAATAGTAATTCTTAATGGATGGACAAAACGCAGAGAAAGAAGAAGGAGGTGTCTAATGATGATGATGAAAGTAAGAGTTTTTACAAAGTGGAGATGATGATGGGGAAACATGTGTCGAATGACGATGAAAAGGATGGTTGGTGTTTGGTCTGAAAAAAGAATGAAATAATGATGTCCCTCACGTGGATAGCTTTTTATTGTGCTTTTTTAAGTGTTTTTTTCAGTGTCCAGATTTAATTTATAAATCAAATTTAAACATCGACTTTTCATGGACAAATTTCGTAAAATTTTCCATGATCTACTTAATCTTGGTCATGGAAAAATGCTCTAAAATTTTCTACTTTATTTTTGCTATCACATTTATTTTTGGTTCATTGCACCAAAAAATTTATTTTTAATGGACAAATTACGGTTGCACACATCGTTTGCAGTTAGAAATAGGTCATTCGCAGTTAAGAACAGATCGAACAAATTGGATGTTTATTGAGAATATTGATTGATAATAGTAATTACAAAAAAAAAATAGTGATTACAAAAAGAATAAATGCTATATTGGTTATATCATTTCTACTTATTTTTCAAAAGTATGAAGTTCAACTAAATCTTTATTTGTATGAAGATGTTATATCTTCGTATAAATATGATGGACTATTGGACCGACTTGTTGTGGTCTCAATGACAAAAAAATAGTGATTATAAAAGAAGAAGAAACGGGGAGTTTGATAAATAACGAGTTATTTAATTTTCTGTCTGATTTCGGATAATTATTAAAAACAAATAACTTTTTCTTTTATATATCTCTAATTTAATAAATCCCCTGGTATATGGATCGTAAACATCCCAATTAATACCGTTATAAATGTTACATCGAGATAGCCGACAACATCTTCGATATCCGATGAGATCAGACGTTTTGAAAATTTTTTGATGACATCTCAAAATTTACAGAGATCGTATGTACGATAAGATTTCGATCGAATCTTCGAACCGATTCAAGCTTAAAATTGATAAGTAAATTTATCGAAACACTTTTGGCCATGAAAACTCATAAGTTACATTTGATCAATGTCGTCGTCGCTACAAGAATGATTTAGCCGTCCTTCCAAGAGTGTGACAGTGGCGAAAAGATTTAACAATTTTATCGACAAAAAAAAAAGATAGTATTTTATGTAAAGTTCACACCTTTATCAACATGACCCAATTTCAAGATCAAGAAACTAGTGTTGTTCTTCATTACATAGTAGACAAAAAACAAGGGTTTTAAAGAGACAAAACACAAGAAGAGATTTTTCCTATTGCACTCAGACTCCTTAAAAGTTTGGTGAAAAAGAGTATAATCGGTGCCAACTACGTAACCAAATCCATTGTGTTTTTATCACTTCATGCGAAAGAACCAATTGAGACCCCAAAATCTATCTTCTTATTCTCTCATTCGCCATTCGCAGACTTTGTAACGTTTTCTATTTTCTCCAAAGAGTTTCTTCAATTTTCCTTTAAGCTTCTTTGGCTCTCTTATGATTCTCTTACAGTCTTTGGCTTCAAACACAGACACATAAACTGCTTCTTCTGTTTCTTGTTCTTCGTCTTTCTCTGTTCAAACAGAAAAAAACAATGAAAAACACTCTCTTGATGAGATTTCAATTCAAAACTAAAAAAAATCTTACCTTTTTCATGCTCTGATTCTGATCTTGAGTTTTAGCATTACCCATGAAACAGCTGATAGTATAACAAAGAATCAAAACCAGAAAAAGGGTCAATGCAATGTAAGCAATAAAGAAAGAAAACACAATGAGTTTGACTTACTTCAAGAAACTGAATCTCTGCCCGTGATCCGGTTTCTTCTCTGAACTCTGAGTTATCGGTCTTTCGCTGCATTAGGTTACACACAACAATAAGAAGAAAGAGTAATATTTGCAGACAAGTTTTGTGTTACATAGATAAAAAACACAGACCTTCTTTTCTCTGGTAAAGCTGTATCTAAGGCTTTTGGAGGGATTGTTTTCTCCAGAGACAATCTAAACACCGGTCTGTTCTTGGTTATGGATTTCCTCTCATTCTTCTTTCCACCAACAGACCAATCCTCCTTCAACTCCTCCTCCTCTTGCTTCATCTCAGTGTCGTTTTCCTTCAGCGAATTCTCTTTTTCTTCCAAATCATCCAGAACCAATGAATCATCCACAACTACGGGTTTGTTATCCGAAACGACAACATCATCAATCTGAATACTTATCCTCTCGGGTTCATCGTCTTGATGCATATTCAGCGGAGGCTGTGTTTCCAAAGTGTGAAGCAAAACATCAGCAGGTGTTACGGTTAGTTGTTCTTCAGCTGCTGCTTTCTTGGCTTCAGCTATTCTCTTGTAATGAGCTTCAAAGAATGCTTTCTTCTGCGCAACCGATCCAGGACGCGAGAATTTCTCAGCTTCTTCAACATACTTTTTGTGTGAAAAGCTTGACCATTTTTCCCAATCAAGATTCTCAGTCATAAATTTCCCAAATGAAATTGATTGGCTAAGCGCGTGGATCGTGTTATCCTGCAAAACCCAACAACACAAAGTTCTTAATCAAAATCCAGATGAATCTAAGGAGGAATTAATTGCTACTTTCTCCATTATGTTCCAAGTCACAATGAAAAAACTTTCCTATTTGGTTTCTGAGGAGATTTCAACATATGGAATCTAATCTGTTATGTATTTATGATGAACAAAACAAAACTCTCTGTTCAATTTTCGGGAAAATCCACACAACGAGAGGAAGGAAAACCCCAAAAGCGATACATCCTAAGAAACAATATCTTTGTGAGAAATCACCAAAAAGGAAAGTTATAAACAGTCCCAGTTTCCGTCGAATTTTCCCGGAAAATTTCTCGTTACAAAACATAAATCGCTGGAAAAAATAAAAACTAACCTCATGAGAATCGTTACGGGTAATAGGAGCTGCGAACGAATACGAATGAACCAGAACTGCAGATTCACCCATTTCAGCTTCAGATCAAATTCCAAACCCAGAAAGGAAACTTTTGAAATTCAAAATTTTAGCTACAGATTTTCTTTATGTGGATAGAGTTTCTCGTCAACCAAACGTCTCTTGAATTCAAAAATATTCCTCTGTCGTTGAAAGGAACTCAGACTTTTTTTCCTCTCTCACGCTAAACACACATATGGTGGGGGAAGATCTGAAGAATATATTTAGAATCTGGGTCCCATGAACAAGGAGAAGATAAAATCAAACATAAAATAATGAAACTAAATTGTCAAAAAATTCAAAGCTTTTTTTGAGGGTAGGAAAAAAATTGGATTACAGATTATTAAAAATTTATTTGAAATGAAGTGGTTGAGAATTGAAGCGAAAGGGAACAAAATTATGTTTTCTGGTGAATGAGTAAATTTGATTTTTTTTTTCTTATGGAAAAAAAAACTGAGAAAATCCAGAAACTCGGTTTTCCGCAGTTCAATAATGCAACGTTTTTTAAGCTATTTTTAGAATGCTTTTATTTAATTAAGGGATAAAAAGTAATATCAATTTAGATAACTATTTGTTTAATGTTTGTATTAGAATGGCTTAAAGAATTGTTACATCTTTATAGAAATTTTTGATTTATTTTTCCGTAAGTCGATTTAAATATAAAAATTGATTATCGTAATTGTTTATACTAAAACAAATTATTAAAAAGTCGCTAATTAAACTTAAAATTATAGACAGCCCAAACAAATAATATTGTATTTTCAGAAAAAAAAATTTATATATATGTTTTGTTTTTAAAAATAACAATATTATAAGATACTATTTTTAATTTTTTATTCCAAATTTAAAATATTAAATTTCAAAATTTCAAAAATATCACAAATTATTACGTATTATATTTATTTATTTTATATGAAATTAAAACAGGTAATTGACAAAAATGGAATTTAGGTAATTGTCATGATTATGGAATTTAGGAATAGTATATATTTACAAAATGATCATTACAACTAAATTTTTGTGTTTGAACCATTTAAAATAACGAATTTTTCAATGTGTCATTTAAATAATGATATTTAGTTGACAGTACCGATTTATATATGCGATTAATCAACATTAACATCAAAAGTAACACGGTTAACTCTATTGCGTTTTAGTGTCTAGTTTTAGCTGATTAAAATACGTAACAAAATTAACGGTGTTATTTATAATGTTAATATTGATTAATCACATATTTAAATCAGGACAATCAAATAAAAATTATTATTTAAATGATTTATTAAAAAAATTGATATTTAAATGAATCAAATACAAAAATTTAATATTTTAATGAACATTTATTACTTCACCTAAAACAATTAAAATTGTAATAATAGATGAGTTTTGTAATCTTTGTTTGAATGTTGGTGGTAGTATTTATATAAAGTAGATGAAGTAAATGGTATGAAGTCACTTTAGAGTATTTTGTAACACACACAAACACAGATTTAAACTGCAAGTAATCTGTCTCATGGTAGTTAGTAGTTAGTACGACACATTACAATTCAACCTTCACACAAAGCAATACTATCTTTTTTTTTTGGTTTTTACTTTTGTTCAAAATATTATTACGTATTAATCAAATAGTTAAGATGGACATAACGATTTATCTAATTAATTAGAGATTAACAAAAAAATTAATCAAAATTTTGTTATTAAAATTTTGAAATGCTATTCTTTATTATTTATTTTAAATGATTTTAAATTTTTTTACACATATTAAGAAATTTTTTAGGCTTTCTAGAATAAAACATTATTTTATCTATTTAAAATTAAATAAAGCACTTACATAATACAAATAGTCAAAACATAGAACTTAATTAATGAGAATTGTTTACAATAGTATTTTTGATTTTTTGTTGTAAATATAACGGTATTAATTTAAATTTTTTATTAATACCAGAAATTTAATTGAAAATCCTTTAAAAAAGTTTTATTAGAGAAAAATTAACCATAAATTTTTTAAAAAAAAAGATTTTATACACAATGTTGTAAATTTATTTACAATTTATTTAAATAAGTAATTATTTAATATAAAATTTTAAGATACTTTTGGAATTTTAATTTTAATATGATAGATTTATAAAAAAGTTTAAAAAAACTATAGTATAATTCTTGAATTAATTATTAGAATAGAATATGAAACAATTGTTGTTGACCAAAACATCAATTATTATGGAATGGAGGAATATATATATATATATATATATATATATAACTAATGTTTTAATTATTGAATATGGTTTTAAATATTTTACAAAGTGACATAACAAACAAAAATTATTTCACATTCCCATCTAAATTTTAAACTTTTGCAGTGATCTAAAATTATTTCAACGTAGTCACAATTCTGGTCAGTAGGTTTCATCATCGTCTGAATTTATTATCAATCTTAGTCGAAGTAGTTAGTATTTTTAAGACTATGTGTAGAAAATATCTACTAGCTCAAATTATTCAATTTATTTGACATAAAAAATGATTTTTTACATGAAAAAATGATTTTTTACATGAAAAAATGATTTTTTACATGAAAAAATGATTTTTACACCGATATAAGAACTTAATTTCACTATGAAATTTTTGAGAGAAAGCAAAAAAAAAGCAATTAACAAAAATAACACTGTTTTAAATTTTTTTATTCCAAATATAATAACACTAGTTTAAATTTTTAAAATATCACAAAATTTAATATTAAAATACCTTAAAATTTCTTTTTAATAAATAAAAATTTAACCTTAAATTAAAAAAACCCAAATGTAATATTTTAATTATATTTATAATTTATTGATGGTAAATATTTATTTTTAGTAAATAATTTATGCTATTTTTAGAATTTTAAATTTAAAATGTTAAATTTGAAATAAAAATTTAAAAAATGCTATTTTAAGGTATTAATCAAAAGAAATACTACATAGCATTTAAATGTATATCATCAACATAAATTTTTGTAGAATATTTATTCAATTTGGGACTTGAAGATTACGATTTTTTTTAAATTTAAACTTTTAGTGTATTTGACGTTTGCATAGAGTGGTTTTAATAATGAGGCCAATGGTATCGTCACGCGACTCACGCCTGCTGGTCCGAATGTCTCGCACGTTCGGAGACATGTGATGTGTTGCGAAAACTCCATTTTTGTTTTGTAAGTAAACTTTTTGAATGCAAACCAAAAAAATAACATTTGCTAAAAAAAATATATAAAATATATATTTTAATTTCATAGAACAGTACATGAATTATTAAACAATATGATCGAGCCCGTACTTTGTGGAGACTAAAGTTATTAGTTTTATTTTGGTCAAAGAATTATTATATAAGATGTGAATCCAATTTAAACTATGTTTTAAGTGTCATATCTGCTTCAAATTAAATGTCCTTTAAATGATTCACGCGACTCTTCGAAAATTGGTTATTATAGATTTTTGCCTTTGCATTAAAATCTATTTCCAACATAAGACAACAATGATTTAGGACATTATTTCAACATTTATATTCACATTTAGAATGGCAAACAATAATTTTTCTTGCATCAGAATCCTAACAAGATGCATTTTATGGAAAGAATATGTGGTTTACTGGTTGCATCATCTAAGTCCACATAAAATGTATGGAATTCGACTCCATTTTCCTTCATATGACTGTATTAAATCTTCGTATGAATATATTGCAATATTGCATCGATACGTTGTGGTTCAGTGACAAAAAGATGTATTTTACCAATTAATACATAAATATTTTAAATTATATATATTAATTATCTATTAATATATAATTTAATTTATTTTGTTATCATGTATTTAAATATTTATATATATATACTATATTAGTAATTATATATATTATTATGTCATTGAATTCAAAAATATTTCTATAATTAAATAAATTACATATGTCATTGATCTCATAGTAAAATATATTGATTTTCTAACCAAATTAATAGCATTAGATATATTGTAATTATTGTAATAACTTAAATCTATTTATATATTTATTTGAAATTATTTATAAATTATTATATATGTAAATTAAATAAATAAAAATATTTTTTTATGAATGTTGTAATATTTTTGGTTCATTAATGAAATATATTGATTTTCTAACCAAATTAATATCAATGACATATATTGTAATTATTCTAGTATTTTAAACTCATTTATATTTATTTTAAATTCATTGTGCTGATTATACATCATCATGATATTTATGTTAATAACACGTTAGAGCAAAGTTATTTTCTTAAAATGTTAAAGATAAAGTATAACTAAGAGTTTAAATGAAAAAAATAACTGAAAACATAATAGATATGTAACTTACGGACAATGGATAAAAATAATATTTTTTTTCAGTAATGAAATCACCATATGAATAAATTTACAGACAATGGACAAAAATAATATTTTTTCAAATATAATACTATTAGTTTAAATTTTTTAAAATAGTATAAATTTGATATTAAAATATTTAAAAAATTGAATGATAAAAAAATTAAATTTTAAATTGGAAAAATAAAATAAATATAATATTTTAATTATTACATAATTTATTTTTGATAAATATATATTTTTATAAATAATTTGTATTATTTTAAAAATTTTAAGTTTAGAATAGTAAAATAGAAATAAATATTTTAAAATCTGATATTAGGACATTAATGCAAAGTAAAATCAAGAATAACTTTTTTGGTAACCGTTAATTTTTTTTATTAGTAAAAGATGGAGAGCGTTATTAAATGTTTTTTAACACAAAAAGTCAACAGGTCCAAAGGCCCAATTTAAAATAGCCGTTGTGAGAAAATCAGAAAAAATCCGACCGTTGGGAGAAACATTATCCTTCTCTTTTCCTTTTCCTGTTTCCCGGAGCGTTCTCTGGAATCAGAGAGAAACCTCGAAGCCTAAAGAAATGGTGAGTGAAACGCCATCCAGAGTTACTAATCGTTCAGGATATGGATCGAAAGAATCATCGATCGCGAGGGAGAAGAATGGTGAAAACGCAGAGATTTTTCTTAGCCCGAGATTCAAATCGGCGGCGGCTATGGCGGGTTGGGATGAAGAAGATCTCATAATTGCTAGCTTCGTTGTAGAAGATACTCCTGAAAGAAGTTCTTCAAAGCGAAGGAGACGTTCCAATTTGCTGTTTAAATCAACCCCACCTTCTTCAAGAAGGTAACCAAAATTTTGATTTTTTTATAATGTTCTTCGGATTTCGAGAAACAGTGGAGAATCTGGGTATGTTAATATATATTATGAGAATTGGATTTGTTACAAATTCGTTCAATTCTGTATCTTTATGGATTTTCAGGAAGCAACGAGTTAAGCAAAGTCTTGTTGAGTTACCTGTTGTTGATCTTAATGAAGTAATCAGACATGAAGGTAGTTTCGTTTTTGATCTTCTGCTGTCGTAAGGATCGATTGTCTGAAGTTTTTCTTACATGTTGTGTGGTTGTAGAAGTAAAATCTGCAGAGAAGAACAAAAAGAAAAGAGAGAAAAAAGAAGAAACACAAGAAGAGAAGAGAATACATAAGGATGAGGAGATTTTGTCAGAGGAGAAGAAATCTACTTCTCTTGTCCTTCCTTGCATAGATAAGCTTCGAGACGAATTGTCTTGCGCAGTATGAATCTTGAATCTTGGTCACTGTTTTTTCTTTAATAGTAATTCCTCGATTAAGATTATTAATTTGTGATTCTGCAGATTTGTCTTGAGATTTGCTTTGAACCAAGTACTACGACTTGTGGACACAGGTATTAATTACAAGGCAGACAATATAGTTATCCTTTTAAGGTGAATTTGGCAACTGAATTGTTCAATTTTGGGTCAATGTAGCTTCTGCAAAAAGTGTTTACGATCAGCAGCGGATAAGTGTGGAAGGAAATGCCCTAAATGCAGACAACTAATAGGGTAAAGTAGAATCAAATTTGTTTGAGGTTTTGAATTGAAAGCTTTGAGATTTACATAACAATGCTATTTATATATGCAGAAATGGAAGATATTGTACAGTTAATACGGTTCTTTGGAACACAATCCAGCTTTTGTTCCCAAAAGAAGTCGAAGCACAGAGAGCTTCTGCTTATACTAACTTGAAGGACAAGGAAACTCCGAGTCCTAGAAACCCTAATCAAAGGCTAAGAAGCAGAAACAGAAGAGATCAAGATAGGTTGCAGAGAGAGGATCTTTCGAGATTACTTGTACCTGAAGAGAGAATAAGGTTGGATCAAGATAGGGATGCCGCATTAGCGTTGCGGTTACAACGGCAGGAATTTGCGTCTGCGTTTGGCGTAACGACGGTGGCAACTTCTGTTTCTAATCTGTCGCTGGCAAGAGCTAACCTGCGAGCTATGGCCTCAAGAGCTGTTCGGAGGCAAAGATGATGTTCACTTATCATAAACCTCATATGATTCATGAATAACATTGTGTTTACATAATTCATGAATAATTCTTCTACTTGCCAAGTGACAATGACGAATACTTTTCTCTCTCATCAGAACCGACCCAGAAAGGTCCATTTTTTTATACAAAAAAGTAAATTTAAACTTTTTTATGAGTAATATTCTACCATAAGAATTTTTTAAATTTATATTTCAAATTTAATATATTAAAAATAAAATTCCTAAAATATCACAAATTATTATGTAAAAATAATGATTTAACTCAAATAAATAATATATAAAATTAAAATATAATGTTTGAATTTATTTTTTCTAATTTATAGTTTAAATATTTTTTATTATAATTTTTTTAATTATTTTACTATTAAATTTGTACTATTTTTAGAAATTTAAATGATTACTGTTATAATTGAAATAAAATTTTAAAAAATAATATTTTATTCAATTGCCATTTTTTAAATTATACTAAAAAGGGGCTCATAAAATTTTGTAACTATATTCTTATTACAAATATAAAAAATAAACACTCCACAAAAATAACATACTTTTAAACTTTTATTCCAATTATAACATCATTAATTTAAATTTCCAAAATATTACAAATTTATTATTAAAATATTTTAAAATTTCTTTTTATAAAAAAATTATATTTTAAATTAAAAAAGAATCCAAATATATAACATTTTAGTTATATTTATAATTTATCTATGGTAAATATGTATTTTTACAAAATAAATTGTGGTTCCTTATGGTTTTAAGGTTCTTTTAATTAAGTTCGTGGTTTTGCATCATAGTTTGGATACATCAAAAATTTGGATACTTTTATAATTGTAAGTTTGGAATGTTTAATTTGGAATAAAAACTAAAAAATGTGCTCTTTTACAAATATTACTTTAAAAAATATAAGCAAAAAAAACTTAGAAAAGGTTAGCAAAAAATATTAAAAAAACAAATTTTAGAGAAAAAAATAATCACATGGCCTAAAATAATCTTGAGCTAAAAGTTTTGATTTGGATAATGAAATTCATGTTATAACGTTCATGATTATGAAATTCTTTTCGTATACAACAACTGCAAAAGCTCAAAATGTCCAACTTGAATAATAACAAATAGAACTAATTGAGTGCTTCCAAATGCCTTTGTTAGAATGTATGTAAGTGGTTTGCGATCGAACAATTAATCTTTATTGATAAGCATCTCAAACACGATAACAGTTAAATTCAATATGTTTTGTACATTTGTGAAAGCATAAGTATTTACAATATATTTAAGGTGAAGAACACCAAATAAAGATTCTTTACCCATTTGATATACAATTTAATTGATGTGTTAGATTTATAGGAGTGGATAAGTCTATTGCATTAGACTAGTTATTTATTGTTTTCTAATTTGTTTCAGTTTGTTTCCTTTTTTTCCGTTTGCATGTTGTAAATCTCTATTTAAATTCATCTATTTTCTTTCAATGAACATTTAGACTTTCCAATATATTGAGAGCCAATTTTGATCTTTTATCTGGTATCAAAGCAAATATTTATCAAAGAGTGTTTGAGAGGAAAAACACTAACGAGACTGGTAGAATCAGGAAATTTCACGTCACCTTGTGTTCCTAAATTTGACATAGACTACGATCATTGGAGTTTGGTCATGGAGAACCTCCTCATGTCAAAGGAATATTGGAGCGTCATTGAACCTGGATTTGATGACTTGAGAAGCATCAATGTTCTAACTCGAGTACAACAAAATGCACTTCACGAAGCAAAACTCAAAGATCTCAAGGCTAAGGACTACCTTTTTCAATCTATTGATAGAACCACTCTCAAAACCATCACCCAAAAGAAAATAGCAAAACAATTATGGGTTTCAATGAAAATTAAACATCAGGGAGATGCTATGAAAGAACTCAATATATAAAGAGCTACTCTTCTTTATTGATTTCGAAACTCTCTCAAAACTAAATCTCTTTTTTTGAGTCTTATGGAACACCTCTCCACAATTTTTTATTTATAGGGTCATAAACCTAATTTGGAAAACTACTACATAAATTCTAGTATATTTTTTATTTGTGTTTATCCTTATCTCTAAATAAGCATATTCTTATTAAGAGATAATATTTTTTTAATGTTGTGTTTATCCTTATCTCTAAATAAGCATATTCTTATTAAGAAATAATATTCTTTTAATGTTGGAATTATCCAACATTCTTCCCCTTAATTCCAACTTGAATTTTGGGTGACTTGATCTCTTGAATTCCAATCAAATTTCTCATTTCTTTAAACTTGACCCTTGCTAATGGCTTGGTGAGTATGTCAGTCTTCTGCTCAACTCCTGGTACATGCTCAACCTCGATTTGACCATTCTCCACACATTCACGAATGAAGTGATACTTAGAAAGAATGTGTTTACTTCTTCCATGAAACACCGGATTCTTAGTAAGAGCTATGGCCGATTTGTTATCTATTCTTAGTATGACCTTCTCTCCTTCGATACTTAGTATCTCCCTCAACAGTTCCTTAAGCCAAATAGCTTGTTTCGCGGCTTCCATAGTTGCCATGAACTCAGCTTCACATGAAGACAATGCGACGGTGGGCTGCTTTTGTGACGTCCAAGTGATCGGTGATGATCCATAATAGAAGACATGTCCTGAGGTACTTCTTCCATCATCCACGTCAATGTTATGACTACTATCACTATAGCTGATGATCCTACTTGACCCGTCCCTTTTAAAGAACAGACCTAGGTTAGTAGTTCCTTTTACATATCTCAATATGTGTTTAATAGCTTGTCCGTGGGACTCTCTCGGACATTGCATATATCGGTTTAGAACTCCAACTGCAAAGGCTAGATCAGGTCTTGTATGAAGAAGATACCTCAGACATCCTATAGTTCATCTGTACTTGGTAGCATCAATCTCTGCTTCATGTTCGGATTTTGAGATCTTTAAATTTGACTCCATTGGCAAATGAGTCAGGTTACAAGTATCCATCTTAGTATCAGTAAGTATTCCTTGAGCGTATCCTTGTTGTGTTATCTTGATCCCATCCGCTCCTTGAATCACTTCTATGCCAAGATAATACGTAAGTTTCCCAAGGTCTGACATCTCAAATCTTTTTGACATATTTTCTTTGAATTGTTCAATAACCTTACGCATGGTTCCTGTTACGAACAAATCATCAACATAGATAGCCACTATCAAGAAGTCCTTCTTCTCATTCTTTAGATATACAGAAGACTCTTTCACACATCTCTTAAACTTCATCTCCTTTAGAACATGATCAAGCTTCACATTCCAAGCTCTAGGGGCTTGTCGTAGACCATATAATGCCTTATAGAGTCTGTATACTTTGTTTTCTTCCTTCTTTTCAAAACCTTCAAGTTGGCTTACATAAACTAGCTCGTTTAGATAACCGTTTAAGAAAGCAGTCTTTACATCTAGGTGATGTATCTTCCATCCTTTTGTTGCAGCAATAGCTATTAATAGCCGTATAGTTTCGATCCGTGCTACTGGTGCAAACACTTCATCAAAATCTATACCTTGTTGTTGTACATAGCCTTTTGCTACAAGTGTCGCTTTATACTTGTTCATCGAGCCATCTGCTTTTCTCTTAATCTTGTAGATCCACTTCAGTCCTGTTGGTTTAACACCAACCGGTTTTTCAACGAGCTCCCAAGTCTTGTTTCTTGAGATGGAGTCTAGCTCAGCTTTCATTGCATCTACCCATTCATGTATTTTCTGTGCTTCAAGAAAGTTTTCTGGTTCTCCATCTACTGTAAACAATAGTTTTTCACTTTCTTGATCAGCAAGTAATACATAATCATCAAGATATTTGGGCTGAGATATGATGCGACCATATCTTGTTACCACTTGCTAAGTTTCCTGTCCTTGATTCACGTCGTTTTCCATGTTTTCCTCTTCTTCCTCGTTTTGGTTTATAGATTCTTGATCATGATGATCATTGTTCTGATCACTCTCATCTCCTCCTTCTTCTATAGAACCAGAATAAGGAAGCTTAAACATGCCTGGTTCTCCATCACTTTGGTTTTTCATAGATGTCCAATCCCAAGCTTTGTTCTCATCAAAGAGTACATCTCTACTGACAATTACTTTTCTTGCCACTGGATCATAGAGTCTATAAGCCTTAGAACCTGGCTCAATCCCAAGATTTATCACACTCTTTGATCTCTCATCTAGCTTCTTAAGATACGGTCCATTTATTTTGGTGTACGCAACACAGCCAAAAACTCTTAGGTGTTCAATGTTGGGTTTCTTGAATCTCAAGCTTTCATAAGGAGTTTGATTCTTCAAAGCTTTCGTAGGTAGTCTATTAATGAGATAAGTGGAGTGACGAACAGCTTCACCCCATAAGTAATTTGGAATCCTTATTGCTTTGAGCATACTCCTTGTCATCTCCATCAAAGTTTGATTCCTTCTTTCTACCACACCATTTTGTTGCGGTGTGTATGGTGATGTTAGATGTCTTGTTATTCCATTCTCTTCACAGAACATATTAAACTCAGTTGAGGTAAACTCTCCTCCTCTATCGGTGTGAAAGGTTTTAATTCTTGAACCCGTTTGCTGCTCGATGAATTCCTTAAACCTTTTAAACCGATCGAATGCCTCACTCTTCTCCCTTAGTAACATGATCCACATGTATCTTGAGAAGTCATCTATTAGCACGAAGACATATTAATTGTTTGCAGGTGTTGGTGGTGATATTGGTCCACATAAGTCTCCATGAATGAATTCTAGTGGCTTTGATGCACGATATGTGGTTGAGATTGGAAAGGACCTCCTTGCTTGTTTCCCTGCCAAACATGCCTCACATATGTTTTTCTCATAGGAAACTCGAGGCATTCCTATGACCATCTCTTTCTCCACCATGTTTTTCATCACACTAAGATTTACATGTCCTAGCCTAGCGTGCCATGTCCATGTAGTATCATCTTCTTGTGTTTGAAAACACTTGGGGTAGCTAATCTCCATTGGTGTCTTGTAGAGCCGGTTTGAAGATCTCTTGATTTGAACAAGTAATCTTCCTTGTTGATCTCTTAGTGTCAATGAATCTCCTTTCATGTACACCTCACACCCATTCTCGGTTGCTTGTCCAAGACTCAGGATGTTGTTTTTTAGGTCGGGTATGTAATAGATTTCTTTGAGTGCCTTTTGTTCTCCTGTCTTACACACAAAGACAATGGTTCCCTTCCCAACAATATCAACAAACAATCCATCACCAAACTTCACTTTTCCTTTAACACTTTCATCTAAGCTTGAGAAGAAATCTTTGCTTCCTGTCATATGATTGCTCGCTCCATTTTCTAGATACCAAATACTTTCATTGCTATTGTTGGTATCAAAGTTCTGCGGAAACACTTTATCTTCATTCAACAACGCAACCTCATGAATATAGAGCGCATCAGCTTCTTGTGTCTCATTCATGTTTGTCTCTTCTCGTTGTGTTAGTCGTGTAGGACACGTAGATGCAAAGTGACCTTGTTTATCACACCTCCAACATATCACTTTAGAATGATCTTTCTTTGGTTTGTGATTGTTTCCAGCGGCTTCTCCTCCATGGTTTTGGCCATTGGCTCTACCTCTGCCTCTGCCTCTACCACCGCCTCTGGGTTTTCCTCGACCTCCATAACCTCCACGGTTATTTTGATCCTGATTTACCCACATGAGCTTCCCTTGATCTTCCTTTTGGATTTCTTCACTGACACGTTCTTCATACGCCTTTAGCCTCCCAACTATGTCTTCAAATCATGTTGAATTTAGATCAAGGACTTGCTCAAGGGATGCTACAATGTGTATGAATTTGCTTCTAGGGATTCCCTTTAAGAATCTCTTCACCATCGTAGATTCTTCTATGACTTGTCCCAAAGAAGCCGATTTTGATGTTATGCCTGACATCTTTCCTGCAAAGTCATCAATAGAATCAGTGTCATCCATCTTTAATTTATCAAAATCATTCATCAAGGTTTGAAGTCTTGCTTCTCGCACACGATCTGCTCCAAGATGTCGTGATTTGATCGCTTCCCAAAGATCTTTCGAGGTTTTCTGCTCTCTTACTTGTAAAATTAGTGTCTCAGGGATTGATTGAAACAATAATGCAATCGCAATATCATTTTTCTTTGGATTTGTCGATCCTGGATCAATCGTTTCCCACACTTCGCTTACTCGCAGCATAACTTTCATCCTCATTGACCAAATCGTATAGTTTGTTGATGTCAACATAGGATATTGAAGATCTATCTTAAACGATGATTTTTCAGCACCTCTTGCTCGTGCTTCTTCATCGTTTGCCATGATCGAGTCTCCTCCTTGAGCTCCGATACCAAATGAAATAACTCAATATATAAAGAACTACTCTTCTTTATTGATTTCGAAACTCTCTCAAAAGTAAATCTCTTTTTTTAAGTCTTATGGAACACCTCTCCACAATCTTTTATTTATAGGGTCATAAACCTAATTTGGATAACTACTACATAAATTCTAGTATATCTTTTATTTGTGTTTATCCTTATCTCTAAATTAACATATTCTTATTAAGAGATAATATTCTTTTAATGTTGTGTTTATCCTTATCTCTAAATAAGTATATTCTTATTAAGAGATAATATTCTTTTAATATTGGAATTATCCAACATGCTAGAGTGAAGCGGTCACAATTATAGAGATTATGAATGAATTTTGAAATTTTGGAGATGAAATCCGGAGAAAAGGTGTCGGCATACTTTGGAAGGGTCATGGAGATTAAAAATGACATGAAAAATTGTGGAAAAATCATAGATGATTTCAAAATCATTGAAAAGATCCTTTGGAGTCTCATAGAAAACTTTAACTTTGTAGTTTATTCTTATCGAAAAGTCAAAAGACATTGATACTCTCTCGATAGATGAACTTCACGCATCGTTGCAGGTTCATGAACAGAAGGTAACTGAAAAGAAAGAAGGATAACAAGTTCTTCAAGTGGAGAACGAGCCAAAGAGGCCAAGAATGCTCGAGGAAGAGGTAGGCGGACCTTTCAAAGGGGAGGAAGCAGTTCTAGAAGACGTGGGAGGGGTCCTCTAGAACTGCTTCGATAGATCAGCCATAAACTGTTTTCGATGTGGAAAACAAGGTCATTATCAATTTGAGTGCACAAGTCTGAATAAAAGCATTAACTATGTTGAGTTTGGAGAAGAAGAAGAATTGAATTTAATGGCACATGTAAACATGAGTAATGCAGAACAGAAAAGTGTTTGGTTTCTGGATTCCGGTTGCTCAAACCATGTGACGGGAGATAAATCATGGTTCATTGAGCTAGATGAAGAGTACAAACACTCTGTTCGTTTGGGAAATAACTCAAGGATGGCGGTTCAAGGAAAAGAAAAAAAATAAGATTTGAGGTTCAAGGAATAACACAAGTGGTGACTGACGTTTACTATGTTCCAAACCTAACCAACAATTTGCTCAACATTGGTCAACTGCATGAGAAACTGTTGACATTCGTAATCAAAAATGATGTTTACAAGATATGTCATCATCAAAGAGGGTTGATAGTTGATACTAAAATGACAATGAATCACATGTTTCTGGTTAATGCGACAAAGAAGACTACTCCCGAGAGTTGTATTAAAGTTGAAGAAGAAGAAAGCATGGAATCTCTATGGCACAAGAGGTACGGTCACTTGAACACCAAATCCATTCAGTTGCAGAGAAAGGAGCTAGTAATAGGCTTACCAAAGATGAAAGAAGAAATCAAGGTGTGCACAGTGTGCAATGTGGGAAAACAACAAAGAGGAAGATTCCCAAAGAAAAGTAAGTGGAGAGCCACAGAAAAATTAGAGCTAATCCACGCGGATCTATGCGGACCAATCTCTCCAACATCTCACAATGGCAAATAATACTTACTAGTGTTTGTTGATGATTTTTCCAGGAAAATATAGCTATACTTTTTGCAGAAAAAGCTGAAGTGTTTGAGACTTTCAAAACTTTCAAAACTTTAGTTGAAAAGGAAGCGCAAGAGATGATCAGAGAACTAAGAACTGATAGGAGAGGAGAATTCACATCAACAGATTTCAACAACTTTTGCAAAATTCATGGCATCAAACGACAATTTACAATGGCATATACTCCTCAACAAAACGGAGTGATGGAGAGACGGAATCGAACAATTATGAACATGGTTCATTGTTTATTGTCTGAGAAAGAAATACCAAGAACCTTATGGCCATACGCAGCAAGATGGACATCTCATGTTTTGAACAGAAGTTTCACAAAGGCTGTGAAAAATATGGTGCCAGAAGAGAGATGGTCTGGAATCAAACCAAAAGTGGATTACTTCATAATTTTTGGATCATTGGCTCATAGGCTCATATTCATATTCCAGCTCAAAGGAGAATAAAGCTTGATGACAGAAACCATAAATGTGTTCTGCTTGGTATTGGTGATGAATCTAAAGCCTATCGGCTATATGATCCCATTACAAAGCAAATCATCATCAGTAGAGATGTCATTTTTGAAGAGAATGCCAAGTGGGATTGGAATCTAAAACATTTGGAGTCAAAAGAAAATAATCTTGCTTGGGGAGATGATGGAGATTACGAAAAAGAAGATATTGATGATGAAGAAAGCATCAATGGAGATGGTGGAGAAGATAGAGTTGCAAACAATGATATCACAGTAGAAACAGGAAACTGCTGTAGTAGAAGCAGAGAATTCTGTCCACAATCTGACTTCACCACAGGAAAAAGATTTTCAAAGGGAGAAAGGCCGAGAAGTGAAAGGAA
The DNA here is from genome assembly GCA_018901935.1 of Pugionium cornutum. NCBI lineage: Eukaryota > Viridiplantae > Streptophyta > Magnoliopsida > Brassicales > Brassicaceae > Pugionium > Pugionium cornutum. The sequence goes on from CM032163.1 coordinate 37,997,176, forward strand.
AACGCCTGTTTGGATGCGTGATTATGTTCGAGGGAAAGGAGTGAATGAACAAAAAGAAATTACAAGTGAGGAAAACGAAAATTGGACAAACTTCGCATTATACATTTGCAATGACGATCCTGTAGCATTCCATGAGGCCATAGGAGAAGAAAAATGGATAGAGGCAATGAAGCTAGAGCGTATCGATTGAAAAAAAAACAATACATGGGAGCTTGTATCTCTACCACATTATGAAAAAAGAATTGGTGTTAAATGGATACACAAGAAGAAAATGAAGAAGGAAAGGTTGAGAAGTGTAAAGCTCGGCTTGTCGCAAAGGGGTATTCACAAACTGCATGAGTTGATTACACTGAAGTATTCATACTAGTGCCTAGGTGGGATACAATTCGAAGCCTCTTGCAGCCCAGAAAGGTTGGTGTGTTTATCAATTAGATGTCAAAAACGTGTTCTTGTATGGTGAATTAAAGAAGGAGGTGTATGTGGATCAACTTGAAGGGTTCGTTAAAGTAGGGGAGGAAGAAAAATTCTATTGGCTAAAAAAGGCTCTCTACGGCTTAAAACAAGCATCGAGAGCTTGGTTTAGCAGGATAGAGAGTTACTTTAACAAAGAAGAATTTCAGAAGAATAATTATGATCACACTTTGTTCTTGAAGAAGGTTGAGAACAAAATTTTGGTGATAAATCTCTACATGGCTGACTTAATTTATGCTGGAAATGATGAGCATATGTGTGCTCAAGTCATCAATGCAAAAAGAATTCGAGATGACAAATATAGGAAAAATGGAGTATTTTCTTGGAATCAAAGTTCATCAAAGTGGAGAAAGAATACATATTAGTCCAGAGAAATATGCTAAGGAAGTTTTGAAAAGGTTCAACATGTGGAATTGCAATTCTGTCAACAATCCAGTTGTTCCAGGCACAACTCTCTCTAAGAAAGTAAGTAAAGAAACTGATGCAACTCTCTACAAGCAACTTGTTGGGTGTTTGATGTATTTAATGGTAACACGTCCTGACTTAATGTTTGTGGTATGTTTGATTACTCGATTCATGTATGATCCTAAGGAATAACATATGATGTTTACCAAGAAATGCTAGATTTTGGAGTTCTTTATCGAAAGACGTCAGAGATGATGTTGTTGGGTTTCACAGACAGCGACTATGCTCGGGATTTACATGATAGGAAAAGCATCTTTGGATATGTATTTTTACAAAATGGAGCTGCAATTTGTTGGAGATCAAGAAAACAAAGTATTGTTACTCTTTCCTCTACCGAGGCAGAGTATGTGACGGCGACTTCTTAAACTTGTCATAGTATTTGGTTAAAGGGAATATTGCAGGAATTGTGTGCTCAAAACTACGATTGTGTTAATATTATGTGCGATAATAGTTCTCCAATCAAGTTGTCTAAGAATCCGGTGATGCATAGAAGAATGAAACACATTGACGTTAGATACCATTATTTGAGGAACTTGGTGAGTGAAGGGAACGTAAGGCTCGTGTTCTGTGAAACGAATGATCAGATTGCTGACATAATGATTAAGCCGATCAAGTTAGACCAGTATGTGAAACTCATAATTTTACTTGGAGTTCAACGTTTGAAAGGTTAAAAATTGATGCTTGAAAGCATGTAGTTTAAGAGGAGGAATTTGTTGGATTTATAGGCCACAAAGTTTGCTATTATTTAGGAGTGAATAAGTCGATTGCATTAGACTAGTTATTTATCTGTTTCCTAATTTGTTTTACTTTGTTTCCTTCTTTCTCGTTTCACTCCGGTGCTATTAGAGTGCATGTGGTAAGGTTTTATTTAATGGTTTAGTTCTGTCAACTACATAAACTTATAAACTTATGCGAGTAAACTTATTTTCACTCGTACTTTTTAGACCTTCTTTTAACTACATAAACTGTTTTTTTCTATCATAAATTACACAAACTTCATAAATTATTCTAATTACATAAACTTTATTAATTTTTACACGTTAAATAGCTACTAAACATGGTTGTAATTCGAAAATCTAGTTTTAATTTGGATTTATTTTGAAAATAAAACCAGATTTTCGAAGTAAAACAAGGTTTAATAACAATTTAACGTATAAAAATTAACGAAATTTCTGTAATTGAAATAATTTATAAAATTTATGTAGTTTACGGAATAAAAATAGTTTATGTAACTTATGAAAGAACTAAAAAGTACGGATGAAAATAGATTTATTCACATAATTTGTGTAGTTAACGGAAGTAAACCATTTATTTAAAGTCACTTATTTTCTTTGAATGAACATTTAGACTTTTCAATATATTGAGAGCCCGTTTCTGATCTTTTATCAACTACATAAATTTATGTGATTAAATCTATTTTAACTCTTATTTTTTTAGTGTTTTTAGCTACATAAACTGTATTTTTTTTATAAACTACACAAACTTCCTAATTATTACAATTACATAAATTCTATCAACGTTTATACGTTAATTCGCTATTACACCTGTTTTTAATTGGAAATTTTGGTTTTTAACTTGAGTTTATTTCGAAGTAAAAATCAGATTTTCGAATCAAAACAAAGTTACATAGCGATTTAATGTATAAACGTTAACGAAATTTATGTAATTGTAATAATTTATAAATTTTATATAATTTATGAAAAACATAATTTATGTAATTAAAAAAGCTTAAAAATATAAATAAAAATAATTTTATTCACATAAATTTGTATAGTTCCGCAGAAATAAACCATTTGATTTATATTCTACATGAACTGAAAGTGATTTTTTCTTTGTATTCCAAAAAATAAGAGACCCACCGAATATAACACAAAATATGAACTTAAAAGGGCGGGCGTGACCGTAGGCACGATCTCAAAGAGCCATTTTCACTTACATGTCAAAAATGCTTTTATTTTATTTTTCAAAAAGAACATAATAATAATAGTTATGTTAGTTTATGTTAGTTTATTAGCCGCAGAACTTACGGCTGTATTTATGGTAGATTATTGTTTATTTAGTTACTGTAAATATATGCGAGAAATATAGTGGTCAGACACTGTATCGTCTGTCATAATTTTTTTTGATCGATGATTAAAACATCAGTATAATTAAAAATCTGGATGAACCAAAATCGTAACTGCCGATGCCAAACAAACGAACAATATCTGTCACAGGCGCAGTCGCAGTATTGACCACAACCACAACCGTAGTGTGGACACAATCCCAACTATCTACGACGACCAAACGAATAAAACTAAAATCTATATTTTTTTCTATAAAAGATTTTGGTAATCCACATCTTCAACCAATTGATTCCACCAAGTTGAACAAAAAAAAATTGCAATTAAAGATGAAACTGCAAAATTGTTTTCTTTTTTTATAACCAAATATTGTATCGACCATATTTATATACAACATGATTTGGCTCCACGTTCATTATAAAGAAAACAAAAATTTGACTTTGTTCCTTTTTGATAAATATAAAACATATCTTGCATAGCTCTATATCGAATGTCGTCATAATGGCAAGCCAAAATTTTATAATACTATGTTTATAAACTGATCTAACTAGAGTTTTGGTCGTTCATATTTGGACCATTTCATATAATGTTACAAACAATATTGAGTTTGTTCATTTATATTTTTCTAAAATCAAAAAAATTTCAATTCTATATTAGGTAATTTCTCAACTAATGATCTTATTAACTCAATTCTTAGACTTTTTCGTGATTTACCATATAAAGTTATGTTCGAACCTCCACATATCATATGAAATAATCATGATAGTCAACTATAAAATACCATAAAGAATTGTTGCTTCAGCAAGCAAATAAATAAATTAAATATATATATATATATATATATATATATATATATATATATAAGTTATGTTCGTTTATCAACCGTAAATTATTATGGTAGATTATTGTTTATCTATCTGCTGCAGTTATTTGTGGTCATACGCGATGTCTTATGTTGTAATTTTATTTACCGTTGATTAAAACAATATTGTGAGTAAAAATTTGCGATCAATCGCAAACGCAACCACCAACAAGAGACAAACAAACAACATATACTTTAGTCGTGTCACAATATTGACCGTAGCCGTAACCACAATGTTGACCAAAGCAGCAACCGTAGTGTTAATTGCAGCTACAACCGCAACCACCGACGACGAACAAACGAATAGACTTAGCCAATATTTTTAATACGATCCCTTTTCATTAATAGTAAAAATAGAAAAACAAAAATAATATAAATCTTCAAAAATTTTAAAGGCTATCAAATATATTTATTTAAATATTTATATTTTTAGATAACAAAATGTTTGATAACTCTAAAATATAAATTTTACATAAAACATATACAAATTTGGCATAAAAATAACTTGTGTAAAACAAAAGAAAAGAAAATGCAGAAAAATCGAATAAAAAATTATGATAAAAACAAAACAATGATCAACGAAGAAAATAAATTAAATGTCAAAACTGATTTTTAAACGTTTTTATTGGAGTAAATAAGCAAAACTTTAACCATTTTATGATTTTCTTATTTTAAAATACATGTAAATTTTAATAAAAAATCAATAGGGGACAAATGATCCCAATATCTATAACATATTTAAAAAAAAAACACTTCACAGGTTTTTAAATTTTCTATATAAACCAACTTTTAACAATCTCCAACACATCTGATTCGACTCTTCCTCTCACATTCATCAACCTTAACTAAAACGCAGCGTTTCAAACACAAAAAAATGACGAAGAAGATCTTTGTTCAGATCACAGTGGTTTGTCTTGTGTTGGCTTTCATGATTGCAATGGTTTCTGCTCAGGGACATGATGATCACGACGGTCATGATCATGAGGGTCATGATGACCATCATGCACCAGCACCTGGACATTCCTCTAAACCAAAACCAAACTCCGCTGTCATTGTTGCTGCCGATATGTTCACTGGTTTGGCTGCAGCATCTGTTGCTTTGGTGGCTGGTTTCATCTACTGAGTTCATAACTCATTATTTGTGGTTTTTAAAGTGACTTTTGTGAGTTTTTATATGTCTTTTAATTCCTTTTATTGTTGCTACATTTGCTTCTGTTTTAATTTGTTCAATCTTTTCTTTGTGTGTTTCAAAATTGTGTCACTATAAACAAAAGTCTTGTGACGTTTATGTTTTTTTAATCAACATTTTATGTTTTATGTTTAAGTATGACAGATACAAATCATTTTTTTGTTTTATTTAGTATAATATGTTAATTTTTGTGAAAAAATATATGGCAGAGAATATAAGTAAAAAAATATTAAAACATTTAAACTAGTTATTTTTGATTCAACACTAAACATTTAAACATTTAAACATGGCATATAATATAGGACAATTGAATAAAATAACATTATTTCAAATTTTGATTCACACTAGTTATTTTTTATTTTATTTTTTTTACTATATTATAACGGGGTCCAATATCCCAATATTTTCATACGAAAATTTAACACATTCATACGAGGAAATGTAAAATCGAACTTCATATCTCTGGGATGTACGTAGAGGTGATACAACCACTAGAGCACTTACTCTTTCCCATATAACACTAATTATTTAAATTTTCAAAAATATCATAAATTGAATAGTAAAATAATTAAAAATTTCTTCTTAATGAAAAGAATTTAAATTCTAAATTAGAAAAAGTGAAACCAAATATTATGTTTTAATTTTATATATAGTTTATTTAAGATAAATAATTATTTTCATATAATAATTTATGTTAATTTTAGAATTTTATTTTTAATATGATAAATTTGGAAAATAAACTTAAAATAATACTATTTTAGGGTATTACTCTATAATATAAGTAAAAAAATATAAAGTACAGCAATGGTTCATAATGTTTAATAGTATTGATTTTCTGAAGTATATAAATCATTTATTAGTTATTTCCAAAATACACTTATTTTAGAACACTGTTCAAATCAATTATAAGAATGAGTAAACTGAAAAATTATATATATGATTTGTTGGGCTCTTTAGGAATTTTTTACAGTTATTAAGCAATTTTATAACATTTATTTTCCAATCAAATTTTAGATATTTTAAGTGGCTTAAAAAATAGACAGTCTGTACAGCCTTATTATTTTATTTGTTCATGTATGTTTTCATAAAACAAGTATCTTAAAGCTTTAAAAGCTGTATGTTTTACACACAAAAAATTAAGTTAAAGTAAAAAACTCTATAGACTAAATTTTAACAATTAATTTTATACAACCAAACCAATCATCCACCAAAATTAGTAAGAATAAGATAGGTTTACAAGAAAAAATGAAAACGTAATAAATGGATTCTAAAAAAGTAAATAGATTAGTAGTTGTATCTTTATATTCATCTCAAATGTGTGAAATTCGATTTCATTTTTTTGTATGAAGATATTAAACCTTCGTATGAACGTGTTGAATTATTGGACCGATTCGTTATTGTACAATATTTTGGAATTTTTGTTTTGGTGTTGGATTCTAATTTTTATTATCAAATAATGAGATATTGACAGGCCTCACAATATTTCATGACTTTTAACAAAAAAAAACTTTGGATTCAAACCACATGAAATATTTAAAATTAAATAGTCAATAATAAATAATATATTTTAAAATAATATTTTAAAATAATATTTTTTAAATTTTTTATTCAAATCTATCATGTTAAAACTATTAAGTAACTTAAATTATTGTGTGAAAATAGTTATTTATTGTAAATAAATTAAAAATAAAATTTAAAAATTTATAATTGGATTTATTTTTCTAATTTAATATTTATTTTTTCTCTATTTATGCTATTTTTATATGTGAAATTTGAAATACAAATTTAAAAATATATTATTTTATAGTATTATTAAAAACAGATGCGAATTTGCTTTCGCAGTCAATGAACTAATTGAATTCAAAAGTTTCGTTTACAAATGAATTTCCTACAAAATGATGAAGAAGAAGGTTTTCTGCTGCAGCTGACTTGTGGCTTGTCTTCAATGTCTTGTGCCTGGCAATGTCATTAGCTACTCCACAAAAACTGTTTCTTTCTTTTTTGTAACACAAGAATTTGCCGAAAGAGCATTTTCAACCCTGAGATATTCTAAAAGGTTTTACAATATTAATATTTTGATATAATTCAATTTTATAAATAAAAAATGGGCGATTCTCCATTCAATTTTACAAATAAATCATCATTAATTTAAATTATAATAATACTATAAATTTAATATTAAAATATTTTTTAAAAAAAAATCAATAAGAAAGTTTTAAATGCTAAATTAAAAAATACAAATTCAAAATAATATTTTAATTTATTTTTAAAAATATTTGCATTATATGAACCAAAATAATAATGAAGTTAGGCAAATAGTCATCAACTTTATGTAGCACTATTCAATTAATGTTATCTCCGTTTTGCCCATATTTTCCTACACGAGCAGTAGTAAGAGAAATATATCATGAAGATTTAGTCAGACGAATTGTTTTCTTTCAATGATAAGAGACGAAAATATGAATGTTTTCAATGAGATGGAGTGTTAGTTCATCTCTCATTTTTTACCAGCTCTTTTTTTCTTCTCTCAACCTTTTTTCGAAATCCTTTCAATTTTCTTATTCTTCCCAACGATTCACCAACTATCCCACTTTCTTCTTCGAAATCACGGTTTTTCCGTTAATAAGTTCTGTTCTTATTACTGTTTACTATTCACATGGATAGTGAAAAAATACAGTGAAAAAAAATACATGAATGATTCAGAAATGGTAAGTATTAGTTTGAATTTTTTTCTATTTTGTTACAAATTAAAATCGAGATTTATTCATGCAACCCAATCCCTTATAATTTTATGTTTAAGATTATCACCCAGAACTACCAGGAGAATGTTTGTCACCGGTGAAAAATCTTCCGGAGAGAGAGTAAACTCTTACACAAGGCTAAAATGATTAATGCCATTTTAGTTCATGTTTTAGAAGAATGGTTGTGAATTTTAGTTCATGTTTTTTATTTTTTCCGATGGACATACGGTGGACAAGATTGAACCAATGTCTTCAAAACAGTGTTCACCTATTATGTAAAAACTCCGTCGGCACATTTATCAATGTTGATTATTTATTTTGTCTGTTGGTAATTTAGTAAGTTAACGTGTTACATATACATGTAACACGATAACGTATAAGTTTATTAGACATTGTTTTAACATGATAATCTTTTTGTTTTAAAATAATATATATTCTGATAATGAGTTATATAATTGTTTATCTTACAAATATATTAATATGAAAGTTAACATTCAATAATTTATATAATGCGATAAATAAAAAGTTAGATATACATTTTTCATGTTTATTTGATATAATAAAAATATTAACATGTTACAAAAATATATAACATTGCTAAATATAAAATTAGCAGTAAATTTAAATATTTATCTACTATTATAAATATTTAATATGTTACAAACAATTACATACACTAATATTTATATATTTTATCTATTCAAAATCTTCTCATTTATTGCTCCGTCAGGTATGATATCTTATTTGATATCGCCTATCATGAACAATAACTTAAATGTTAGAATGAATACTATTTGTGTCAGTCATTGTTGGTGATGAGTTGGCAGTCACGGAGGAACGTATCGATATTTCACCTCTCCCACGTTACAGTGAATCGAGTTGTTTGAATCTTATGTATCTTTCGCTAATTTTTTGAAAATTTTGATCTATACAACTAATTTATTTTTTTATAATTTATTTAAATAAAATAAGTATTTTTATATAATAATTTGTATTGTTTTAAATTTTTTATTTTAAAATATTATTCTTTTTGTTACATTCTTATTTTTTTTATTTTCATTGACTTTTATATATTGTTATTTATTGATTGACCCTCTTAATTGCTCACCATGATATGACTCGATTCAAAATTTCCAAATCGAAAAAGAAACATTGACTTTGTGTTTGGTGTTTCTGCCTTTCTTTCTAAAACTCCAAAATTTGCAACAAAAAAATGCCCAATTGATAATGGATTAACATTTTAATTCCCGAAAGAAAAGATGACAACTAATATTTTTTCCTTTTAAACTAATGTCAAAATGAAAATCGAATATAATCAAAAATCGCATTCTTGATAAAGCCGGCAAACAGATATTAATTAAAGAGATGACAAAGAAATTAATAATCTCTATATAAACTAACCATTTCCAACATTTCTATTTGCTTCAACAAACAAAAAAAAAACATTTGATCAAAACGCAGCGTTTTCACAACGTAGAACAACAATGAGGAACATCTTTGTTCAGATGACTTTGGCTTGTCTGATAATGGCATTGATGTTTGCAATGATCTCTGCCCAATACGACAACGACTACGCTAAGACACCAAGCTCCGCCGTAATTGTTGCCGCCGATATCTTCACCGGTTTGGCCGTAGCCACCGTGGCTCTCGTGGCTAGTTTCACCTACTGAGTTCTGTAAACGTTATTTTGGTTTTTTGTTTGTTTTCTCATGTTTCTACTTTTCACTCTTTTGTATTGATTTTGTGAGAGTTGAGAGCCTAAAATGATTGTTTTGGTGAATAAATTGACGATCTCAATGGATATTAAGTTCAAATTCTTAGTCTTGGAAATGGTATTAAAATGAACAAAACTATAAAAGTAGTCTGGTTCGAGAAAACCACAAAACAACAACACAATACAAACAAACCAAATCTAACTAAATGTTCTTCTTGGAGAAATTTGTAACCGCAACAAAACTCTCCTGATTTCATATCTCGAAACACAAAAATCTCCGAATCAGCCTCTGCCTGACTATAATTGAAAACAAATCTCAGTTGTTCAATCAAGCGTTTAGCGATTTTCCGATCATTGAAGCAGTTAAGACTTACGAAGTGAAATGTTCTAAATGATTTCACTGTAAAAACTTAGTTTCTGTGTATTCTGCTTTTGGTACGGAAACGAAGGTCGCTGTTGTTCACCTGTGAGAGCTTTAGAGTCAAAGAGATGTAGCCTAAAGCAGCTATGGGGTAGAAAACTTTGTATGGAGCTAATTCTAGTCCAGAGAAGAAGCAGTAGTAGCCGGCGAAGAGATAGGTGTGATGGGGACGGATTTGGTATCTTGAGATAGAGGGGAAAGAGCGTAAGATGCTAGACTCGGGTCTCAAGTTCAGTATTCCATGGAAGATTACGCCAACACATAGAGCCGAGTCAGCAAACCAGGGGAAACTTTGTCCTGTTCCAATTCGCTATAAGAAAGATGCAATTAAAAACATCAGTTCAATCGTTTCAGGTACTAACTAGCATATGTTAGAAGCACAGAGTGAACCATTTTTTAAAGGTACTGAATTTAAGAAAGCCCTAATGTGAACATTAAAAAGAGTACCTGGAACCAAGCGGCAAGAGAAGGTACAAACATCAGAGATGCAAGGAGATGTAATATCAATAAGCCGTGCCTGTGATTGAAGATGTCTGCTTGTGTCTCAACGAATGACTTTTCAGACCCGTCTACAGATACAGGTTCCTGTCTGCTTGAAGGATGTTTGGCTTCATTTTTCTGATCGAACGATTCTTTTCTCCTTGATGCTGTCATGATACTTCCATTGAACAAAAAATGTAAATGACCATTAGCTACGATTGCCTCCTACTGATTTCTAGTTCATGATTTTCTTCATTATGTATGCTTGCCTCCTACTGAGTTTGCAAGTTTTCCTTTCTGGATCAAGTATTTGTGTTTTTTTGTGCGGGTAAAATCATCATTGTTTTTTTTAAATTTTGTGGCACTTTCTATCTCACATGACAAGATTTAAAAAGATGCAAGCTTTCTTACCAGCACATAGAGTTATGGCAGCAAAGGGCATGAGAGGCGAGGAGTACAAAAAGACCCAAGGCCGGATGAACAAAGGACACCAAGGTAATCGCGACAAGTGTCATAACAATTGTTATGTTGAGCTTCAGAATTCGGATTGCCTGCTTAAACAAATAGAATCTCACTAACTCAGTCTGATGATAAAACATAGCCAAGAAGTGATGCTAAGCTAAGAGCATATGTTTCTTCATGTTAAGCAAGAAGTGGGAGAGAGATGGGTGTTGAATTCTAGCATGCAGTTGATATATTAGATAGCTTTATGTACAGAAAAGACGTGAAAAATAAAACCTTTAAACAGACGAAACTGGAAGCAAGTATAGAAAACCAATGAAGAAAAGCAAGAGAATGGTTTCTTTCCAAAGCTTGACACCTGCGACACATTGACACTTCAGTTATTCTGTACAAAGCTGAGTAGTTTCACACTAAACCAAACAAAGTGATGAAAGCAAAGCACTTACCTTGATTTAACAGTATTGTGGACAAGAGCAGACGCTTGGAAGACAAATTTGGAGACAACAATTAATACACTGATGAAGGCATTGGCCAACAAATAACAGATCAACGAGACCACTGTGAAGCTTGTGAGGGGAGGAACTGGTTGAGCCATTAGGAAGGAGATGACCGATGAAGTTAGAAGAGGGAAAGCAGCTAGAAGCAGAAATGGAGATGGCATTTCTAAGTTGTACTCTACAGCAGAGAGCAATGGTGGGACAGATAGTTTGTGGTCCCATTGATTAGCTTGCCGCATTAGAGCAAATAATATAATGGCAAATGAGAAGCCAACTATCTGCAAGACCAGACGCCACGTGAAGAAAGATTCAATCCCCCTCAATCAAAAAGCTAACTCATATTCAAGAAACAAAAGTTATCAGATTTAGAGAGGAAGTCTTGCGCAACGTGACACATAAGTGCACTGCAATAGTTTTAGGCAGCATGCTACTATAACATGAATAATTAGTAGAATAAGAATCCTAACATCTGATGACTAGAGGTTAGAAATAAAGCTACCTTAGGACCATATAGAAGTACAAATCTGCTGGACATGACTGGAGCAGAGACATGAACGCTTGCGGTGTATGAGCAATGAGGATCAACCTGTAGAAGGGTGCAGATTGAAAAACATTGAGTTCTCTGTTTAAGTGAGGATATTGTGATGATAACAGAGCCTAGCTTTGTGTAAGAGACTTCTAACCAGTAGCATAACAGTAGTTTTCTCAGAACTCTGAGAACTCCAAAGAGCTGGTGAAGAGTCAATAACTATTGTCTCACTGTAGAGATTCGGAAAAACATGAAGTCCAGAAACAGCATCCCAGGCAAGGGCAACAGGTGGGAAACAACGCAATTTGCATAGTTCTGAAAATTGAGCAACGTTGAGTAAAATAATAAAAAGAGCTATCAATGATCAATGTATAATAAGATAGGGCATCATGTCATTTGAATTTAGGAACTGAAGACAAATGCATTAATCCAACAGAACAGGAAATCTTAGTAGTTGCTGACCAGAAGACTAACAGCCAAAAATTATGAGCAATACACTACTGACAGAAGACTAACAGCCAAAAATTATGAGCAATACACTACCAGAAGAAACATCTCTAGGTTCAAGAGAGAGACTTTAATTCTTACTATCATTGTCCAAGTCTCCTGTTTCACCATCCGGTAGACCAAATGTTTTAACTCCACAGCCAGCAGTTTTCAGGGACAGTGTTATTGGGAGTAGACCTAAGCTGATAGCAAACGATAGATTGTAAGCTAAAGGATGGTCCTCCTTCAAAAATAGCTCCTGCAGAAAAGTAATCCACAACTGAAATCAGTTAATCACCGGTTTCACAATCATAATTTCAAGACACTAGATGCAAATAAAGAGTGTGGCCACTTAACCTTTGCCCAGTAAGTGGATAAGAGCATTGATTGAGATGAGACCTCCATGGCCCCTTCTTCAGGATTAAAGAACTGCCCTACTGCCATAGAAACTGCCACAGGAGGTTTACCAGAAACTGCCTGCGCAAGAGAAGGCCTCATTTCAGTTACACGCTTTTAAACTGCTGATATTTGACGAAAAGCAAAGGTATCAAGGCAGAACATACTTCACGAGGCCCAACTGAGATAGTCAAGAATCTGAATCCATGCATGTCTTCAGGTGAAAGCTTCAGCACCGCAGATGGGGGAGCTTGCTCAGTCTGACTCCCGGGTTCCGACTAACAAACATATACACAAAGAAAGATCTAGTTAATAAAAATGCTTATCTGATGTTCTTTCTTATGAAAACGTGAAGACACCATGCGCACATGAAACAAATGTTGAATCTTTGTAACAGGAAACAATCTAGCATTGTTTGTAACTGATCCCATAAAAAATCTTTGGCATATGAGAATCCAGTATATATCACCTGTTTTGGTGTGGGGCCTGCCGGAATGAGAACCATCTTTGATGTAACTTCCAGAACCTTTTCACAAACCGGTGAATTTGAATTTGACTTCGCCTTCTCAGGCCATAGATGGAGTCTCACTCCAGAACAAGGAGCCAGATTTGTAACAAAGATAAAGTGGTTATTTCCTTTTGACCCCTATAGTACAGAAAATGTGTCATGGGAGATCGATACTGACATCTTAAGTGATATACAAGTTTAAAATAGTATCCCTAAGTGAATCATATCATCACAGACCAATAGTTCTATGTCCAACCAGCGCCTTCTCCCATCCATTGCCAAAATTGTAACAGTACTTGTTTGTATGTACAGATCCCTATCGAGAGCATCATCCCTCCAATCCAGGGCACAGGTTGAAATTTGTGATTCAGAGTCTGGAAATATGGAAAACCCAATGTTAAGAGAACACATGTACCCACAAGTAATATGGATACCTGTAAACTGCCTGATAGCTAAGATACCCCAAGCTAATTAAAAAACGTAAACTGACATAGGTTGATAACCCCTAAGTTCATGCAAGCTTATGATTTTAATACGAGTAAATTTATATCCTTTCTCTGAGGACCTCAATTCCGAGAAGACAGGATACAGACAGATTCAGGGTAGAGATGGTATTGTTACCCTTTGAGGCCAACATGGGTGCGTAATGAGAGGCTTTCACGGGTGCCATTCCACTGAAACTTTGTGCTAATGCACTTTGAAGTATTCTGGTCAAAACCCAAAGTCGCTTTTGAGTATCAGAAAATGGCTGACTAGTTTTTGAGTCCACCAAACTAAGAAGTGTATGTGAAACCTGCATGACATGCAACTCTTCAAATTCACTGAACATGGGATTTTCCAGATTACCAATTAGGGATTTGTTACCTACTTGAACAACCAATTGGTTACACCACAGAATAGCTTGATGTTCCATTGACAGCCACACATTGTTCATGCTTGTACTACTTATCATAAATCCGTGACTTGAAGGGACAATGCCATCAAGTGACTCTAAGTTTGATCGCACCTGCGGCCGAAGGGAAAATCATAACCCTGAAGAACATATTCAAATCTCATCCCAATGGAACAAAATGTGATCAAAGAGAGCACCACGACAAGCAACAGACTGAAGCACAATACTGGTGGACATTTTCAGACCTGATAATCATTGTAGCCACCAGCAATGGATACAACAACAACTCTGGAAAGTAATGGGTCAGACACATAATTTCCCACAGGAGAAGTCTGAGCTTCATACCCTTTTTTCCATTCTCGGTTCACTTGAGCAAAGTAATGCCCCAAAGATGGCTGCAATGCCAGAGGAGGTGATCTGGATGAAATTAGATACATAAAGGCCTAAACCATGTTGCTTGCTGAGTAAAACTTGTTAAGCATGGAGAGAACATACTGGTGTGGACTTGAGAGTGTTAGAATGGTCTGCACAGCTGATTTTCGCAAACGAGGATGGACTGCAGCAGCTCTGGCAACAAAACCACCCATAGAATGGCCAACCAATATCACATTATGTGGCAACGTACTGGAGGCAGCAGCACCTTCCCTCTCTCTGGTATCATGAGATTCCTTATATTGATCTAAAATCTGAAGAAAATAAGTAGAGAATAAGGGATAAAATAGAGAAAATTAACAAGATTTAAAGAGTGTGTTCTGCTATCTTAGAACTTTGTTAGATGAAACTTGTTAAAAATAGTTCCCACAAGTGAGAGCATCTTTACACCCCAAAAACATAAGATGGCTCTGTACTTTTAGTTAAGAATTTGACGAAGAGAATGAAGCAAAACTATCAAAAGTCCTACCCTATGAATGGCATATACGACATATTCAGTGTGCTCCTCAAGTATGCGACCATCCATTGCAGAATGTTCACCTTCAAGATCCACAGCAAACCAATCTAGTCTGTTACTGTACTGACTAGGAAAATCATAGTCTATAGACTCCGTATCTGCACCTCCCCCACGGAATAGAGAAGCTTCCTGGTAAAATGTCCGCTCAAGTGGCCCCCCTTGATAAGCTCTATCAGATTCTGCTGCCACAGACCTGACCTGTAGGAACAACACAAAAAAACATGGGATATAAGGAGCCTGGTATATGAAACCCGGCGATAAGTTCCCAACCTAAGCAATTACACTATTCTGGAGTTCAGGAAACAACTCCTAACTTTGGCTATAATCGTTTTTTTGTATAATAGCCAATGCTTTTATAATGGACCATTTAAGTCATATAAAGTTACTATAAAGGGGTTATATCTAGTTTCGAAAACTCAATCAAGAATCTGAGGATCCTCACCTGCTTGTAGCTACCAGCATTTCCTGGAATAAAAAGAACTGGAACTCCACTAAGTTTCATAAGATGTTCCTTAAAGTCAATCTTCCTCCAACCTTCATGGTAAAGGTAGAGTCCATACCTTCCAGAAGGTGCATTTTTCGTCACAGAGATAGGAATGTAAGTGGGATACATGTAAGTCATAGTACAACCATTCTTTATAGGTTTTAGCAAACCAAACAAAGCCGCAATCCCAATCCACCCCGCTAAAATCACAACGCCAACTATCCTCAGCCTAGGTCGAACGCCTTGACTGCTCATAGCAAATCTTACACCCCACATTTCAACCTTATATATCTGCTTAACAGCATGCCAAAACCCTGCCCTTCCAAAAACCACACAGTCATTAAAAAACATTAAACATCCAAAATCACGCATAATAAACCAATCCATTCACATAAGTGAACCATAAACAGTAACGTTGAGTCCAGCTGAGAGAATATCCCAATATAGTTAAAAACCAAAACTTTTCAACAATACAGCTGAAACGAAAACATACTAGCTTAGATCTCATATCAGTACATATTTATCAGTGCAGTAACATAAGCCAGATTGCACAGACGAATGAGGAAACAAAAATAATAGTCAACTCAAATTAGCGCAAAGGAATCGAATTGAAAACTAATCGAAGACAAGAGAAGTAAGAAGTTCAAAAATAGAACACGAGGCCATGCAAAAAGGGAAGTATTTATAGTTGGATCTCGCCATAAATGCAAAGCATTTTTTGGTCAGAATCTGTGATGCATTTAGAGCAGAGTCATTGATCTCTGAGAAACTAACCGGTCGAGGAGATGGTGAAGGGAAACCACACGAGTTGTCCGGGGAAAAATTGAACCGCCGGTTAAGAAGGGATCGAAGAACGGTGCGACAAAGATCAGGTCCCCTCAAATCGAGGAGGGCGAATAAAACGGAGTTTCTGCGGTAACCGGATCCGGGTTCGGATATTTCATTACAAATCGGGTTAAAACTTCCTAACTAGTGGACCGTATGAGGACTATGGGCCCACCTTTACCAACAGTGACTGAGAAAACGGATAGAGGTATCAAAACGGTTCAATCCGCAGGTCTGATCTAATAAGAACCGACAGCAAAATGTCCAAAACAAATACGGACCTAACACCTAACAAGTCTGGATATATTGGATCACGGTCAAATGGGTAAATCTATTGCGGGTTAATGGGCTACCCGTTAAAAAACCCTAAATAATTAAACGTTATTGTGTTTTCTCCATTCATTGGTGCTTGCATCGTCGACGGTAGCTTATAAATTGTCGACAAAGTGTTCTTCTATCTCCGGATCTTGGCCCAAACAATTGAAGGTCATGTTTTCGTTCTCCGTATGGTTGGAGATATTAACCGAACCTGAAATTCAAAACCCAAACATGATATGAAACACGTGAATTCAAAGAGGTATGGGTAGTATTGTGCGTTCGGATACCCGTTAAGGTTTGGTTCAGATTTTTTTGGGTTTTTAGATTTTTGGAATCAAAAATGTAAACCCATTCGGATATTTATAAATCTTCGGACTGAATTCGATTCAGATTTTTTCGGGTTGGTTCAGTTTGGATTTTAAGTTCGGATTTAGATTAGTTCGAGTTTTGAATTCGGGTTAGTTTGAGTTTTGAATACGGATTCATATTAGTTTGGATTTTGTATCCGAAAATGGCATATATTATTCGAAAATAACAAAACAAACTTGATAATTTAAAAATAACAAAAGTAAAACATCAAATTATCTACCTAATAATTTTCATCACGTTTTATGTTCTAAACATAATTTTTTTAAAAAAAAAAAGTAAAAAAACATAATATTTTCATATCGAAAAAGAAGAAACTAGTAATTTCATCTTTAATCAAAACATCTAATCTTTGATTAATGAAGTTATTTAGTTTTATTTCAATTATTTGTGTTTCAAACTAGTAATTTCATCTCCAATTAATTTATTTGTTTCCAAACTCAAACAAAAGAAATACGAATTAATTTATTGAGAAAGAAAAACAAAAAAAATTAATCAATGAAGTAAAATAGCTTAGGATAGTCAACCTTATGAATGATGCCATTAGTATTTCTTGTTTTTTTGATATTGTTATTAATAAAGGTAAATATTATATAACTATTTTTTATCTTATTTCAAAATAATAACTTACGAGAATATCCAAAAAACTAAAAATTTGGGCACTATTTTAAATTTGCTAAATATTCAAAAGACGAAATAATATAAAATATTTAACTTGAAAATAATTTTGGTTCTATTTTAAGTTTCGGATATACCTGAATCCAAACCCAAACCCGAATCCGATTTACTAAGACAAGAAAATCCGTTCAAATATTTTTAATTACTCATATCTCTTTGTTAATATGTTCAGCCTTAGGTATGAGTACGTGAAACATATTCAAATGAGTTTTGTTGATTTAATACATTGGATTTGGATTTGGATTCAGATTCAAGTTTGTATTTGGATTCAAATATCATCCGAAACTCGAAGTAGCACCAAAATCGATTTCTGCACATCTCGTTAATTTCATGAATGTTCACCCAATTATATTATATATATATTTCATGTTAATTAATATTTATAAATTTTTTTAAAAATATCTTCTAGATAAAAGATATTTAATATATTAATATTCCTCGCATTTATAAAATTTAATAGAAAATTTTTTCTTTTTCAACTAACTGGTTTTCATCAAACATTTGATATCCAATGGTTTTTTTAAATTGAAATAGACACTGTTTTGTACGTTTTAAAATATATAGTTAGGAATTTTTGTTGTGATATATTTGTTAGCCTTAGGCAAAGTAGATAATATCTTAAGGTTGATTCAAACACGAAATGGAATATCTAAAACCAATTTTATGATCAGTTTCTATCTAAATAATATTCCTCCATTCATACAAAGGAAAACAAACCTAAATTTGGGCATAACACGAGTTTATCTAACCAATACATCTTTTTCCAACCCAACCGATGTTAATTTTATTACTAACCATTTGGCTTCCATCAAAATATCGTCATTACAGTAGAAAGTTTTATTATTATTATTCTATCGAGTCTAAAAGTAAAATATAAATATAAATGTTTAAAACTATTATCACTAATATAATTAGAATTTCCTTTCCAACAACTTGTCTGCTGGTAGTGCTAGTCTGTTACCAATTTGAATTTTAGGTTTTGTATAATTCTGTATTAATATGAAAAATACATGACAATTACACGAACTATATTACATCAGGCATGTTCGTTTCGTAGCCGTAGGAACCTGCGGCTGCGTCATGCGGCCAAACGTTGTTTGTTTGACCGCCGTAGGTTCCTGCGGTCAAACGCTGCGGTCGACCGCAGAAAGCTGTGATCAAAATTTTTAATCGCTGCGAAATTATAACGTTTGCGATCAAACAATTGCGATACAACCTGCGGCGACAACCTGCGGCGACAACCTGCGGCGATCAAACGAACAACAATATTACTGCGTCTAACCGCAGCGTCTGACCGCAGGTCACTGCCGCAGACGCTGCGGCAGACAAACGAACAACGCTATCATATATGCATGCATCTGCGGTTATATAATACACCAACAACTACACCAATTCACATAATGACATATACGAAGTATTATGTTTATCATATTTAACATTATAATCGCACATTTGATTGGTCGACGATAAGGTTAAAAAAAACTGACTCGAAAATAATGTTTAACTCATGTAGTTTATCTACTGTAGTACCGTAATACACTAAAAGCTATACGAGACAAAAGATGCCATTTCCATTAGACATGTTTGTAGAAAAAACATGTAAAACATGTTTTCCCAAAAAACAACCTAAACATGTATCTCCAAAAATTTACCTCTCCAAAAACCTACTTAAACATGTCTCTCCAAAAACCAACATAAAGAGTACATGTTTACCGAAAACATCCTAAAGACATACATCTATTCACCCAAAAAGCAACCTAGACAATCAACTACTTCTTTTGATGCCTTGTGGTGCAGTAGAAGAAACATCTTGCTCAACTTGATCTTCCATTGGAGCTTTTGCTTCATATCCATCTTCATTATCTTCATTTCCACCTTTGTCTTGATGTCCCTCTTCCTCTTGATGTCCCTCTTCCTCTTGAGCTTCTGCTTCATGTCCATCTTCTTGACCTTGCATTTCTGATTTTTTATGAAGTTGTCTTCTCTCTTTGCTCAAGTTTCCAAAGACTCCAAAGACAACAAAGAAAATGTGGTTATAACTACTATGAAATCAGAAATGACAATAAGATACAAAATACAATTTGAATACCTCGCGGAGGCATTGTCTTGAGTTATGTTCCTTCTCACCACATCAACCACAATGTACTTCTCTTCCTTTCCGGCCAACCCTCTCCTAGCCAACATTCTTCTTACTTAGTGATTCATTGACACCTTTGATCCTTGTTTTACGTTTAAGTCTCTCAGGAGGTCATTTATAAGGTGGTGCATTAATGCGAGCTCCACTTGAATGAATCTAGAACTTAGACCCATTGATAGGTTTCAAATCTCTTCTATAAATCTACTGCCATTTCTCTGTAGAATAATACTCTGAAATGTAATCCTCAACCGAGCTTGTATTCTTTCGAATTGCACAAACAGCATGACAGCAAGGAATCCTGTCAAATCCCACTTCCTACACTTCATCTTCATCGTGAATTTGTTTCTCCTAATTCACGCAGTTAAACACTTCGTCCGTGTTTGAATTTTCATATAGACATGCTTCTGAATCTTTGCTATCATCATCTGACTCTTCACCATTACCATCATACGGAGCATCATCTTCATCACTCACATTCTCAAATAACGTGATTGCCATTTCAGAGTTCTCTTCAGCCATTTCAGTCTCTTCTTCCTCACCTACAATCTCTTCAATTGCTACCTTTTTAGGCTCTTCTTCTTCACCATCAGTCTCTCAAATACTACATTTTCAAGTTCTTCTTCAGCTACACCCTTTTCAGCTACACCGTTTTCAGCTACACCGTTTTCAGCTACACCATCTTCACCTACACTCTCTTCATATATCTACTACCTCATTATTCTCTTCTTCATACTCTTTATGAAAACATGTTTCGATAATCTAATCAAAGGTTACATTGTTTTCCCAAATAGATTATAGAGACCAACAATTCATAATTCTCTCGCAAAATTAAGGTTTTATATCAATATCAGTATAGCAAAATTTAATAGGCGATGTCATATATCGTCATAAACTTACAAGTTCAAATCGTAATTCGTTCATTTTTTTTCATTCATAAACCTTGCAAATTTCCTAAAATTATCTAAAACTATTAATATCTTCGTATTTGCGTACACTACAAGAAAACATTAACATTTCTGACGGCATTTCCGACGGAAAAAATACCGTCGGACTTTTCCGACGACTTTACGACGGATACGCGACGGATACCCAAGGGAACTAAAACCGTCGGAGATCCGTCGATAATTTCCGATGCCGTAAAGATCGTCGGTAAATCGATGGTGAAAACTGACGATAATCCGTTGCTTTTCCGACGAAATCCTAATCGTCGGGATATCCTCTTGAAATCGTCGGAATATTACCGACGGCTTTAGATACGTTGGTAATATTCCGAAGATTTCCCGACGGATTCTGTTTTTTAGAGCCCGTCGGGAATTCGTCGGCAGCTCTCGTCGGAAAACCTTCAGAACTATCCGACCATTGTCGGATACAGTCGGCAATCCGTCGGAAATATACGTACCCTGTTAAAATTTTGTGTTTATCCGTCGATGGTCGGAAACCGTCGGAAATCTGTCGGTTTATAAAGATAAAATCTTCAAAATACGTGAATATCCGGTTGTGGTCGGTAACCGTTGGAATTCCGTCGGAAATAGAGAATATTCTGAAGAATAATCTTTTTACAGTTCGTAATTATCTGTTAAAAATTCTTAATAATCTGTTAAAAATTCGTGATAATATCTAATTTTCACTATAAATAAGCTATGATCTTTCAAAATTTTTAACAGAACCAAATTTTTTTAAAAAATGTGTTCTTCGGGTTCTTTTGAGTATTTTCGATCGTGGATGGATAAACCTCGATATGATTCAACCACGGGGGTATTGACTGATGAATTTGCGCAAGATGTTGAAGAGTTCATGACATTTGCATCAAAGAATAGCACGACATCGGAATACGGTAAAATGTATTGTCCATGTATTAAATGTCGAAATCATAGATTAATCTATGTTAGAGAAGTACGTAATCATTTGTATAGGAATGGATTTATGCCGGGTTACAAAATTTGGTATTCACATGGAGAAACTGATGCAACGATGCAATATTATGGTAGTACTTCAAAAAGGATAGATAATACTAATGTTAGGGTAGAGGAACCGGCATCAGAAGTTGATATAAACGGAGGTACTGTTCAGATGGTGAATGATGCATTTCATGAACAAAGAGAATCGTACATCGAAGATATTAGCAGAATAGAGGAACCTAATTTGGAAGCCCGAAATTTTTTTGATATGTTAGATGCATCCAAGCAGCCTTTGTATAAAGGATGTAGAGATGGATTATCGCCTTTATCTGCTGCAAGCAGGTTGATGACGATAAAGACGGATTTTAATTTGCTTGAAGATTGTGTGAATGTGATAGCTTATTTTGTTAGAGATATATTACGTGAAGATAATATTGCACCTACTTCATATTACGAGGTTCAAAAACTTGTATCTGGTCTTGGATTGCCATATCAGATGATCGATGTATGTATTGACAATTGCATGATCTATTGGAGAAATGATGAAAACCGTATGAAGTGCCGATTTTGTCACAAACCTCGATTGGTGGAAGAAGCTTTCGAAAAAGAGGTTGCAGTACAATTTTCCCGCCACATGAACGAGTGGAAACAAAAATGGAAAAAGAGAAAAGATAAACCAAGAGGGTTGAATGAGTCGGTGTGGAACGGCTTTATTTGTTATTGGGAATCTTCCAGTGCTGAGGTCATCTCGAAAACTAATTCGGGAAACCGGAAGAGCGACAGAGGAGGCAAAGACATTTATATTCACAATGCCGGATCGACTAGTTTTCTCAGACGAGCCGATCAATTGGTAAATTAATTATTATATTAATTATTAATTATTATTTAAAATTTTTAAAATTATTAATTTAGAATTTTTTTATTTTTAGGCACAAAAAATTGGAGCGCCTCCAGATCACTTGCAACTTCTCGAGGTTGTCCACACGAACAAAAAGACTGGTCGTATCCAAGATGGTCTCGTTAGTGAGATCATCGAAAAAGTAAAAAAGAAAAAAAATGATATTCTAACCCAGCAATTTCAAGTTGGTTCTTCATCTTCGGTCGTCAAATTGCCTCGTTCTGATATTAATCGTCTCGTTTTTGATGTAAGTTTTTTTTAAAATATATAATTAGTATTATAATAATTTTCATTAAATTTTCTAATAATATTTTTTATTTTTACAGGAAGTACCATTTTCAAAGGGTCGTCATCCAGGACTCGGGAGAGTTGCAGATACCGGTGGCGCAACATCTACAGTTAGAAATGAGGAAAATGAGCAGCTAAAAAAAGAAATGGCGTCCATGAAAATAGAGATGAATAATCTCAAAAACTTTGTAGAAACGATAAAAAATAAATTGTCCGATGACTTTTTTTCTCCTCTTTCTCCTTCTGCTCCTCCTTTGTAATTTGTAATTTAAAATAAATGTTTAATAATATTTATATTTATAATTTTATTTTTATTAATTGTATGATTATTTTTAAAATATTAATTTAAATTTTAAAATAAAAAATTTATCAATTTATTTTTTTTTTCAATTATTTGGTGTTTCCGACGGCTTTTGTCGTCGGAAATTCCCGACGGAACAAGCCGTCGGAAATGTGTTGCTATATCCCGACGGTTATAAATCGTTGACAAATATCATCGGACAATATTTCCAACGGCACAAGTCATCGGAAAACGCCCTCGATAATTCGTCGACGATTACCGATGGATCCGGACCATCGCAGATCCGTCGGTTATTTCCGAAGGAAAGTTGTCATCGAACATCCGTCGGAAGTTTCCGACGGCACACTTAATCGCCAATCCGTCGGAAAGTCTCGATAACTTCCCGACGGAATCGCATTTCCGACGAAATAGTCCCGACGAACCATTTTCATCGGAAAGTAGTCGAGAAACGGTTTTACCGACGTATCCGTCGGAAATACGATGTTTTCTTGTAGTGGTAGTGAAACCACAGACTCTCCAAGATGCCATGTACAAAAAACTGTATAACCCGTTTTTCACACCAAGTTAACCCGTGAAAGATGCGTTGATATGGCCATCAAAACGTATGTCCAAATCAGACACTCCTAGTGTCACCGTAACAATCTTAGTGTGTTGGTATGAGCCTAAATGTCTAGCCCCCATTTGGATTTTATGGGTCTTAGAGTTAATTCTATCCATAAACTATAAATATAGCCTATCATGTTTACGTGCAAGAGTAGCAACTACAAAGTATAATAAATATAGCTTTTGAAACATTAATTATAAAATATTAATTAATTGATAAACTAATAAATTTAGTGTATAAAAAGATATATTATATGAAAAATTATGAATGATGTTATGTTAATAAATCTAATTTTGAAAATGTTTTAATAAATTTGTGAAGTTATAATTAATAGTTTTGTTGATATCAATAGAATGGATGTTAAAAGTATACTATCAATGTTAAAAGTTTTTTTGATACAAGAGCTAATCTATACTAATAAAAGAAAGAGTTTGAGTCCTCAATATCCACGTAAACAAAAAAAATATGTTTACCATAGTGATACGTGACATATATAGTAATAAAAATAGTTCATTGGAACTTTTAGAAATATCTACATAAGCAAAAATGTCTTCCAATTTTGGGGTTATTATTAAACAGAATAGTTTCAAATAAAAATGACATGATTATATTGCAACACTCAGTAGCAAATTTTATATTCCATTAAAAAAATAGATTTTATGAAACAAAACTATCATGTGGACACAACAATTTTCAAATTTTTCTCATATTGAAGACCAAGACATGACTATCATACAATATAAAACTATTTATATATTATTAATTTCTGTTTCATGTAATTGTTCTTGGATTTTTTAATCATTTGATTTTCACTTCATGTAACTCTTCTTAGATTATTTTATAATCATTTGATTTTTATTTAACATATTTTTAGAATTAAAAATAAATATAATAAATTAAAATACATAGTAAACATTAACTAACAAACCAAATTAGTGTATTTTTTGAAATTAATAAGTTTCTTTTGAAAAAAATCCAACCAATCGTAAATTCCAGATTATATATATCATAAATCTTGAAAAAGATGCATACACATAATATGTCATCAATATTCATTATGTGGCATATTTCATGAATAACCAATGCATAAACTAAACAGTTGTTAATGTTTGCCAAGTGTGGATGCATATAAAACACTTGTGGCTTATTATTTAAATAGTAGTATACATAATAAGTGAGGTCTATTTAAGAAAACCTATTTAAGGAGGCGAGAGAAAGTGAAAACTCTCTTGAGAAAAACATACAAAAACTCAAACATTCCTTTCATTTTAAGAACAAAGAAAACATAGAAACTCAACCATTTGTCTCCCTACATTATCTTCACTACCCACGTATTTTATTCACTACAATGACATTCTCCTTATTTCGTTATTTAATATTTGCATAAATAAAACTGAAAAATCTACAAACATAAACATAAGTCACGATCTTAGTGGACAGTAGTAAGTTGTATAGTGGTTGTACCAATTTTACGTCTATCACACAGATGTACTAAATCTTCGTATGAAAATATTAGGCTATTAGGTCGGTACATTATGGTCCAGTGACAAATAAAAAAGTCACAATCTTAGTACACAATGCCTTATAAAATTGTTTGCACAACCAATGACATTTGAGATCTTGGATGATTTTGATAGAGATTTCTGCAAATAATTTTTTTTTGTAAAGCTGAATCAGTTTTAGGAAATCCGGAATTTCAAAAAATGAAACACTATCCATTATAAGTGACCACATATATAAAATAGCGACTGATTTGCGACCACATTGGGTAAATTCACATTTTCTCTATGTATTTTCCACATTTACAACTTCTATTTGCATTTTTAGGAAAATACTATCCATTATAAGTGACCACATATATAAAAAAATCATATTTGTTTTCATTTAAATTTTAGAGACTATTTGAAATGTATATAAGAGATATAAGGTTAAGTAAATGTGTTAAGTGTTTTAGATAAATGATTTATAAATTTGGTAAATTTGATAAATGTTGTTGTTTTCTTAGTAATTGAAGTTTGTACAACTTATAATCAAGTTATCAATCTTATATAATTCAATTTATTTACCAAAATTAAAAAATTTAGGGTTTAGAGTATTATTTGTGACTGATTTGCCACCATTTTGCCACTGCATTGAGAATGTGGTGGCAAATTAGTCACAATTATTACTTGTGGTCGCAAATCAGTGGCAAATTTGCCACTGATTTGCAACCATATGATTTTATTTGAATAAATTAACCATGGTCGCAAATCAGTGGCAAATTTGCACTGACTTAAGACCATAATATTTTTTTTCGAATAAATTAACCGTGGTCGCAAATTAGTGACAAATTTGCCACTGATTTGCAACCACATGTTTTTTTCCGAATAAATTAACCGTGGTCGTAAATCAGTGGCAAATTTGCCACTGATTTGTGACCACAATATTTTTTTCGAATAAATTAACCGTGGTCACAAATCAGTGGCAAATTTGCCACTGATTTGAGACCACAATTTTTTTTTGAATAAATTAACCGTGTCGCAAATTAGTGGCAAATTTGCCACTGATTTGAGACCACAATATTTTTTTCGAATAAATTAACCGTGGTCGCAAATCAGTGGCAAATTTGCCACTGATTTGCAACCACATGTTTTTTTCGAATAAATTAAGTGGTCGCAAATCCAACTAATTTGGAGGAGTTTAAAATTTTTGATTCCCACCAAATTATTTGGTGGTGGCAAATCAGTGGCAAATTTGCCACTGATTTGAGACCACAATGTTTTTTTCGAATAAATTAACCGTGGTCGCAAATTTGTCAATTTGCGACCACGAATTAATTTGGAGGGAGTTTGAAAATTTTCGATTCCCACCAAATTATTTGGTTGTCGCAAATCAGTCGCAAATTTGCGACTGATTTGCGACCACAAAAATTAATTTCGAATTTTACCACTGATTTACGACAACATACGTCGTCGCAAAAAAATTCTATAAATACGTGATGGTTTTCCCTCATTTTTCACAATCAAACATTTCTACTTTCTAAAACCTCTCTAAACACTTATAAAATCTCTTCCAATCCAAAAAACCACAAAAACACAAATGGTAAGAAGGGGTAATAATAAAATATAAATATTATTAAAACATAATTATTTGGAAATTAATTTTGAAAAATATTATTATAAATTATTATTAAAAAATATTTAAAAATTATTTAAAAATTAATTAATATTTATAATATTAATTATATTATTACAAAATTAATTAAAAATTATTGTATTAAAAATTCATAATATTATTAATTAAAAATTAATTACAAAATATTATTAATTAAATTTTTTTTAATCTAATTTTGTTGTAGTCGCAAATCAGTCGCACTTTTTGCCACTGATTTGCGACTGCGTGTTAACTGTGATCGCAAATCAGTCACAAAATTTTGTGACTGATTTGCGACTGCTATGGTTCATGTAGTTGCAAATCAGTCACAAAATTTTGTGACTGATTTGTGACTACAAGATCCACTGTAGTCGCAAATCAGTCACAAAATTTTGTGACTGATTTGTGACTACGGGTTTTGCAACCACATATGTAGTCGCAAAACAGTGGCAAAATTTGTTACAGAAATTCAGTCGCAAAGTAGTTGCAAAAATAGTCACCATCAATTGGTCGCAAATCAGTTGCAAATTGAACCACTATTACCGTGGTCGCAAATCAGTCGTAAATTTGCGACTGATTTGCGACTACATATTTTTGCGACTATGATTTTGCAACTACTTCTGGTGGTCGCAAAGTAGTCGCAAAGTAGTCGCAATTTTGAGTTTTGCGACCACTTTGCAACCACTTCCGTGGTCGCAAAATGGATGTTTTCTTGTAGTGAGTATCTGTTTCACCGACCAAAACAACAATGGTTAGGATACTCGAGGAGAGCAGCGAAATTGATGGACAAAAGATTAGGCTTCGCACTTTCAGTAACAAAAAATTGTTATATGTTTATATTACTACAAAAATATGTTTTTTTATCAATTTTTAAAATAAAATATTTAAATTAAGCAATATATTTAAAATATCAAAAAACTTTTTCTAAAAATATATAATTAAAATATAATATAAATTAGAAAAATAACCCGTGCATAGTATCGCCTAATATCTAGTTATATATATAACATGAGAGTTTTCTCTTCTCTTAAGATGTCTACATCATCACAGAAAATCATATTAAAAAATTAATAATTCAATTAAATATTATAATTTGAAATTAATTGTTTCCTTCATATGAAAATTATAATACACAAAAACATCTAAAACATTTTAGAAGCAAGTTCTAAAAATAATCAACATTTGAGCAATGTTTAAGGCAATTATGTAAAATAGTATTATTTTAAGTTTTTATTTTAAATTTATCAACATTAGTTTATTTTTCCATTAGTAGCTTAAATTATTTTATTAAAATACATTGAAACATATGTTTAATAAAAAATAAACCATAAATTAAAAAAAGAAATTCAAACATAATATTTTATTTTTATTTATAACTAATGTAGGATAAATAAATATTTTTGAATAAAAATTTGTGGTATTATTGAAATTTTAGTTTTATTTTAAATTTGGAAAAAATTAAAATAGTGTTATTTTAAGATATTACTCAATTTTATTAGTTTAATCATATATTTATATATTTCTTTTAAGTATTTATTTAAGGTTATGAGAATATGGTTACATAGATTTTTTTTTAATTAGCATTTCATTGGTTTATCTAAAATTTACTAGTTTTACACAAATATAGTTTTATTGTGTAAAATGTTTTACCTAAAGAAGCACATATTAAAAGTTTTACTTTTACTAAGGAGCACTCCCAGGTGCTATTTTTTGTTTTGTTGTATTAAAATTTTTTTATATTATTTAATTTTAAAATATATTTTAAATCTTGATAATTATTAAAAAAAATTTGTTTTATATAATTATTGGGTTTTTATTTGTGAAATCTTATAATTTTTCTCCTTTTGATTATCTTGTATTTTTTGTAAAAATATTTTAGTCTCAATAGGCAGTAGATATTTTCATTAGTAAATATTTTTACATCTAATATATACTTTTTCTCTATTGTTTTAATTTGTAATTTTGGATTTCAGATTCTGTTATTTCTATTGTTATTATTACTCATTTGTGATTTACTAGTTAGTATATTTATGTGTGTTTATTATTATTTAGAGTGTTTAGTAATAATTTTTATTATTGGTAGTTGTAATTGAGGTGCTAGCAGGGTCGGGCCTAGGCCCAAGCAAAGCAAGCTCATGCTTGCGGCCCTCACTATTAATATAAAAAAATCAGCCCTTATTTTAAAAGTATTCTTAGCACAAATGGTAAATAAAAGTAAATTGTTTCCTTGAGTTCTTCAATTCGAGTCCTTATAACAACAAAAAAATTTAAAAATTAGAATAGTCCAATTTTTTTTATAGTATAAAACGGCCTTTTTTTTTTGGCTTGCGGCCCTGTTAAATTCAGGGCCGCTCTGGATGCTAGGTAATGTTATCACAATAAACAATGCAAAAGAGACGAAAAAATCTATGCAATTGCGTTCATTTAAGGAATCGCCGTTGAATGGTTTTTAGACCATCCATTTGTTCATTTATAAAAGAAATGCTTTTCCGTTAAATATTTTGTTTGTTATTTTTATATTTTTATTATAATTTACACATTGTTTATAAGATCTTACATCAATAATATTTTATTTTTATTCAACCACACAAAAAGTTAGAAAGTAAATAATGACTTTAATTCTAACATAAACTTTGATATTTTTAGAGCTGATTTGCCTTACATATTGGATAATATTTTTGGTATACAATAATGTAACAATACAATCGTGGTGGTATATGTTAGTACGTGGTAGATTGTTGATATGAAATCTTCTTTTGAATGTTTGTAGGTATATTGCATATTTCTCCGTTTTCTCATCATGTGTTACAATTTTTTTGCTAGATAGGTGATGTATTTAACGTGACGGTATAAAAATATTAGAGACATACTTATTTGTTGAATAGTAGCATTTTCAAACCCATAAGTGTGTTATCTTTGTTAAAAGTCCGAGTTTTCCAAAAATGAATAAATTTGACCATTATTTTTTCTTTGCAAAAATCTCAATCAAAGTCATCGAAAAATGTGAAACTACGAAGGTGAAAAAAAAAGTAAGAAATTTTTGATGTCATGATTGTCAATATGATAATTGGTGTTTTATAATGTTGGTAATTGAAAGTCATTATTAGGAGTATAGTGGCTAATAGTAAGTAAGTTAGTAGTGTGAATGAAACAATTATTAAGTTTTAATGGTTTAGATGAGTGTAAGTATAATAGCCTGAAATTATGTTGAAGTTTTGAAGTTTTAATTAAAAATTAATTTTATAGAGTTTAATATATATTATTAATAACTAATTTCTATTTTAAAATGATGTAGTTTTTTAAAACCTTTTTTTATTATATGGATGGTTTTAGGAGTCGATGAACTTAGTAAAATTTATATAAATATTTTTAATACAGACAGTAGAATATAAATGATCATAAAATATTAAATACACTTAATATTTACATAAAAACTTTCAAAAATATATATAAGTAAAGGGGCTATATGAAAAATTCACATTACGAAAAAAATTCAACACTTCATTTGGTAATCTCTTTCGGAAACAATATCTACCTACGGAAACTTATATTATTGACACATTCATAAGGAATCATCCTGTGAGATTTGTGGATACGATATATAATATATTAACCATGCTTTATTCCAGTGCCTACTGACTCGGCAAACGTGAACTCTGTCGCAGATTCCCTCAGCACTCTCTAGTTTTCCTCTAAACAACTTTTTGGAAACTTGGACTTCCTCCTGTGGAAACTACAAGATATGTCACCGAATGATTTGATTCTATGGCTTTTCCATGTATCCTTTGGTTTATATGGAAAGAACAGAACGACAAAGTGTATAAAAATATAGACTGAACTACCATATACATTTTGGAAAAGGTTCGTAGGAAAAGTGAGACTTGGTTCATGTCAACCGCGCTAAAGAATCCAAAGGAATGTAAGCCTGTGAGTAGGGCAATACCCGATCCTAGGCATAATGATCATTCCCCATTTGCCTGTTCTTGATGGATCATGAAAAAAGGGGGAGCCTACGTTTGGAATACGATGGATATTTACGTTGAAAGATGGAACCAAAGATCTATTAGGCATGCGAGGTACACAGAGGATAATCACTGTTTCATACGGAGTTTCTAAGCCTTCGCTGGGCAATGTATAGTCTGCACAAGATGCAGCAATACTGTGAGAGATTTTATACAGATTCTACGGATTTGATCCAAATTCTACAAAACTCGAATGGGTGGCCAACCTTTGCAACGGAGATAGAACAATTTAAAGAAATTCGGTAGCTCATCCGAAACTTCTTTCTTACATACCAAGCAAGAGAACATAATGTACAAACGGATGAACTATAAAAAAAGCGCGGAGAAAGAACTCTGTCTTTTTATATATAAACAGTTCAATACCATAGTGGTTCGAGTGGTTCGAAAATACGTCACATGATTGTATTGGTTATACCAAAGTGAAAAAAAAAAACATATATAAGTAAAGAAACAAAAATCTTAAAATATCTTGTAAATGAAAGCGTTCGATCTAACAGTCAAACATAAATATCAAACTCGAACAAAGGAAGCGTCACATTTGACTTTTGTTTTCCAAAGCGTGATACGTCATGGGATGCTCAAGCTCAACCACTAACACTCTCGATTCTCAAATCATTAACCTTTCCATTTAATTATTCCCCTTAATTATTCATACTGTCTCTCTTCCGCCATTACACAACAATTCTCCAAACTTGTGAATTATTTCGCCTCCGTCTTATCTCGCCGCCAGGTCGAAAATCTCTTCTCCTCGTTTTCTTCGTTCTTCCGATGTATCTATTGTTTTCGTACGTTCCGATTGTAAATTGAAGTTTGTTCTCTGATCCGGTTTGATTCTGTGTGTTACTTTAATTATTTTCCGACGAAATCCGATCCCTGAAATTACTTATTATTATGGGTTATTCGTTTTGATTCTGGGTTTTCGCGGCTTTGTTAGTTAAATATCATCATGTTCTTCTCGAGATTCGAATTTGTTGAATGTCTTCCCTCAACTTTTACAGGTTTGGTTTGTTCTTCTGCTTTTGTGGTTATTAAGAGTGTCACATTTGCTGTTGTGGAAGATGGGTTCTGGGCAATGGCACGTTGAGAAGA
Organism: Pugionium cornutum; assembly: GCA_018901935.1. Lineage (NCBI taxonomy): Eukaryota > Viridiplantae > Streptophyta > Magnoliopsida > Brassicales > Brassicaceae > Pugionium > Pugionium cornutum. The sequence continues at coordinate 38,029,341 of CM032163.1, forward strand.
GGTCTACTTTGAGGAATGATTCGTTTTTAAAAGAGTACGGTCTAGTCTCTGAATCTGGGAGCCTCTCGATCATTGTTCTTGGTGCATCTGGTGATCTTGCCAAGAAGAAGACTTTTCCTGCGCTTTTCAATATATACCACCAGGTTTAAAAGTCAAAAGTTCTCATTATGTTTATTTATTTTTTTCATCACCAACTGTTTTGTGATGGTTTTTGGTTACATGAGCACAGGGACTCCTTAATCCAAATGAAGTTTGCATATTTGGATATGCGAGGACTAAGATTTCTGATGAGGAGCTGAGAGACCGGATTCGTGGGTTAGATTATCGGCCTTTTAGTTTTGTTGCATCTGAATTGTTTTCCTTGATTCATCTATTCTCTGAGTCAATGAAATGTTATAACATGTAGATATCTTGTTGATGAGAAGGATGTCTCTAAGAAAGCAGAAGCTTTGTCAAAATTTCTACAGCTGGTTAACATATACATTTTAGAGCATTTTGATTACACGATTGCAGTCCCGTTTTTTTTTGTTACTGAAAAAACACAATTCCTGGATTCAAATTTTTGTAGATCAAGTATGTGAGTGGCCCTTATGATTCTGAGGAGGGGTTCAAAAGATTAGACAAGGCAATTTCAGAGCACGAAATCTCGAAAAAGAGTTCTGAAGGATCTTCCAGGAGATTGTTTTATCTTGCACTCCCACCGTCTGTATACCCTCCTGTATGCAAGATGATCAAGGCATGGTGCAGTAACAAATGTGAGTTACGATTAAAATTGACCAGAATCACTAGATACAAAAGATTAACATGTTTAACTCTCATGGCTGTACCTGTTACCAATATTTGATTACCGACTTAGGTTTCATTGGAATACATAAGTTAAAGTCATTTTGCAATTCCTCTTGTTTATATCGTCCAGCTGGTCTTGGAGGATGGACTAGGATCGTTGTTGAGAAACCATTTGGAAAGGACCTGGAATCTTCAGAGCAACTGAGTTCCCAGATTGGAGAGCTGTTTGATGAATCACAGATTTATCGTATTGATCACTATCTGGGAAAGGAATTAGTTCAAAACATGGTAACTCCTATTTGCTTCTAGTCAATACTTTCTTTATTTAGACAGACAAAGGTCATCTAACCCATGCATCATAGTGTAGTTGGTCCTTCGGTTCGCCAATCGCTTTTTTATGCCACTATGGAACCGTGACAATATCGCGAATGTGCAGGTGTGAACTTGATCGCTTATCACATTTTCTTAACTTTGTTTGGAGTTGAATCCATACAAATCTCTATTTCTTTTTGCAGATCGTTTTCAGGGAAGATTTTGGAACAGAGGGCCGTGGGGGATATTTTGATGAATACGGGTAATAGTCTGTAATCTTTTCTAATGAGGCGACATTATCATTGCATTCTGATGACTTTTGTTATTTTCCATGCAGAATCATTCGTGATATTATTCAAAACCACTTGCTCCAGGCAAGTATCCGCACTTGAAATATTTGTCTTATGTGAAAAACGCATGAAATTTTCATCACAAGTCTTGGCTTTGCATTCCAAGTGAACCTCCATTTGACTGTTTTCCTTGAAACAGATGCTTTCATAAATTAACTAAGTTTGGTTTACTGCAGGTTCTCTGCCTTGTCGCCATGGAGAAACCAATCTCTCTTAAACCCGAGCACATCCGGGATGAGAAAGTGAAGGTGGTCACTATTTTCAGTCATATGTGCATTTCTGATTCATGTTGCTTTTAACTTTTCTGTTGGATTTAGTCACATTTTCATTACCAAACTTCTGTAGGAGGTTACTTTTCATCCTACTGGATCAAGTGATATTTTTTCATTTGCGTCTTCAGCCAATTAATACCAAGTGACTGATATTTTTTAAATGAACTTCAGGTTCTTCAATCGGTGATTCCTATAAAAGATGAAGAGGTGATTCTTGGACAATACGAAGGGTATAAAGATGACCCAACTGTTCCAAATGACTCGAACACTCCAACATTTGCCACAACAGTTCTTCGCATAGACAACGAAAGATGGGAAGGTACCGTGTCCCCTTCACTTTACATCTTTACATTTTTCTAGGTCGAGTTTGGAAGATCATCTAAAAGAGGACATGAACAGGAAGAAAAAAAAATAAGAACTAGATGTTAGTTCAATTCATATTGTCCATTATATGGCTTTATTCTTCTACAGTAGTCCATGGAACTCTGCTCTTGCATAAAACAAACTCTCCTGAATCTATATCGTGATGTAACATCTTCAAATGGAACAAACATTAGCTCAGTTCGTATGGTCCATCCATCAGTTATTAAACACTCTCTTCAAGTGTTGCCTCTATGTACAAATCCGTTTATATTAGTAGTGGTTATTGACTTTTGGATTGATTTCTCTTTCAGGTGTTCCATTTATACTGAAGGCTGGAAAGGCAATGAGTTCAAGGAAGGCAGATATTCGCATTCAGTTTAAGGATGTTCCTGGGGACATATTCAAATGTATGTATTGATACCAAATCGAACATTTCTCAGATATTAAGTTTATGTACTTATACCAAAAGTTAGTTGTTCTAAACTCTTATGCAATTCAACAGGTCAAAAACAAGGGAGAAATGAGTTTGTTATACGCTTGCAACCATCAGAGGCCATGTACATGAAGCTAACTGTAAGTGCACAAGGAACCATTCATAATTTACTATACTACAAAGAAATGGAAGATCTCATAAGCTATATATGTATGATGCAACTATTTGATTAATGTATCTTAGTGTGACTGCAAAACAGAACAATTGTCGAATGGTCAAATGCGTGTTAGCTGACAACCTATTGTGAAATTATGGGTTTGTTGCACAGGTGAAGCAACCGGGTCTGGAGATGCAAACCGTGCAGAGCGAACTAGACCTATCGTACAAGCAACGATACCAAGGCGTCGTAATTCCAGAAGCTTACGAGCGCCTAATTCTTGACACGTATGAATCTAATTTTTATCTAGTTAGTATCAAAAACCTCTATTCTTCCCATTAATCGATCACATTATGTATCTCTCTGCAGAATCAAAGGAGACCAACAACACTTTGTTCGCAGAGACGAACTGAAGGTACTTTATCCTTCTCCTTTTCATCACTTTGAATACCCCTGAATCAGTCAATCTACGTTACAAGTTTTATAGTGATGAATCAATTGCTTAAGGAAAATGATAATATATATGTCATTTCAGTTAACACATTCTTTCTCAAACTCTTTTGTTACGTTAGAGAATAATAACTTGACATGATTTCAGAACCAAAAGCATCCTGATTTTACATCAATCTGGTGTGTAAAGTCTTGATATTTTTTTTTCAATTGAGAAGATCTTAAAACATATATATATGTTTGTGATATGATCAATCACAAAACAGGCAGCTTGGGAAATCTTCACTCCGCTGCTTCACAGGATCGAAAAAGGAGAAGTGAAGTCGATTCCATACAAAGCAGGAAGCCGAGGCCCAGCCGAAGCAGATAAGCTACTAGAGAAAGCTGGTTATTTGCAGACCCATGGCTACATTTGGATCCCTCCTACATTGTAAATGCTATAAACATGGAGATATTATGGAGTTGATGATGATGATGGCGACGACCATGAAAACGATGATGATGACAGTGACGATGATAACGACAGTGACGATGACGACGATGATGACAATGAGTACACAAAATAAGAGCTTCTTTTTTTCTTGTTTCCTTCCTGAATAAAAAAATCTCTTCATGAGTTTGTAAGTGAATTTTATGTATACTAGTGTGTTTTTCACTAAGACATTGTTTATGTCTTATGTTTTTGATTTTTTACCCATATTTGCAAAGCGGCTTTGTAGAAAAACTATTTACATTCCATTTTATTTAAGGATTAAATCTCATGATTTTAAATTTATTATAAAATTTAATAGTTTTCGTTATTTAATTGAATATATTAAATACACCAACATAGAATGGTTAAACATTTATAAATTTGGTTTTATTACACCGATCAATTTAGGAGAAAATAAATAAAAATGTGTTACAGTTCAATTTAAGAAAAATAGTTAAAAAATTATTTATTTTTTTTGTGGAAAATATGACACACGTTTTAAATGCAAGAGACGATGATATTTAAACAAAATTTATTAATTACAATTTTAGTTAATATTAACGGGATATATCATCTAAAATTTAATTATTATTTTTAAAAATAGTAATGTATTATTTTTACATATTATATGATACTTCTGATAAAAAAAAATAGTCGTCAACGCAAAAAGATAAATATGAGGTTAATTTTTTTATAGAAATTTATTAAATCGTTAGCTCACTTCAATAAAACTAAAAGGTAAAAAATAAAAACATTACTTAAAACCAAAAATAGGAAAGAATATTGTTAAAAATTTATGGAAAAACAATAATTATTATTGACTATAACTAAGTTAATTAATGAATAGCTTATGTTAAGAAAATGTCGTTAGTGCAATGAAAATATATAGAGACAGTAATTTATTAGAGGGAAAAAAACAACAAAACATTTATTATTTGTGTATTTATTTAGAAGTTATAGTTACAGACACGCGCCAAATTCGCAGCATCAACCCTAAGTCCCTTATTGAAAACACCATTCTTCTCCCATTTTAAACAAATTTCTCTCTCTCTCTCCGATCTTCTTCTTACGCACAATCCTTTCTCTCTCTCTCTCTCTCTCTCCTATTTCTTTCTTTTTCTTTTCCGCTGATTTTGCGATCTCCCATTCGTTAGATTATCCATCACGATTATGATTCATTCTCTCGCCGTTTTTTTTGTTGGATCTATTGTAGATTTCTTTTTCTTGTCAAAATTGATTGCTGTTCTAGTCTTTTGATTTCGTTCTTTTCTGAGATTTCTTCCTTTTCTAAATCTTCTTCCCAGTTTTTTAGCGTTACTCTATTAACCTTTTGTGTTTTGGATCAGATGCGTCATTGAGCTATTGAATTTTTTTTTACTGAAGTTCACTGGTGCGTGAATGGAGATTAATCGAGACGAGCTTTAGAGAAACAATTTGCGTGATTACAGAAAAGTATAACGGGGTTTTGGTGATTTTGGTGGATTTGGGGAAGACAATTTCGTCAATAGAATGTCGTTTTCTGGCTATCAGATGTTTTACGAGACCGCGAATTGGGTTGGTAACGGTAATGGTAATGGCTCTTTGTTCAATGATTTTGTTGGTTTAGGTGAAATCACTGGAAATAATGTGCTTAGTAGTCTGCCTGAGGATCCCTTTTGTATGAACATTAGATCGACTTTGAACACAATCTCAGACTGGTTTCATGAGAATCAGATAGATTTAGTATCAGAATCTCATGATGATGAACCAATTTGTGTTGATCACTCGCTCTTTGAGATCTTGGATTGCGTTAATAACAGCAGCCTCAAGTTCAATGATTTTGAGGGATTTGGTGAAGTCATTTTGCCTGAGGATCCATTTTGTATGGAAGTTATATCTACTTTGAACACAATCTCGGATTGGTTTCATGAGAATCAGAAGGATTTAGTATCGGAATCTCACGATGAACCAATCGGTGTTTTCGACAAGGTGCGATTCGAGAGACTGAATTGGTTGCATAATCCAAGTATGATTTCTCAACAGAAAACCGGTAGCACTGATCTTGATGATTGTGCTGGTGAACCTCATGATGCCTTTGAGTTAGTCCTTCCATATCTAGAGATGAAAGATATTCTTTCCGTTGAAGGGGTTTGCAGGTCCTTGCGTGACCTGGTTAGAAAAGAACCTTTTCTATGGAGAACCATTGACCTCAATGATTCTCTTCTTAAACATAGAGTGACTGATGATTCTCTTCAGAAGTTGACACGCCGCTCTCAAGGTAATCTCGAGTGTTTGAATCTCGGAGGCTGTGTAGGGATCACTGATAATGGCTTGATGCAAGTGCTTGCAAGCAATCCGCATCTCACAAAGGTTTAGTTTTCTAACGATAATAAAATTAAGCTGAGATTTTCATGTCGATTATCACGTTAGAGATATCTAGTTTCTGGATAAATTTCTTGAATGCGTCTTAAGAGACATTGTTATGCTGATGTTTTTACTAACTTCGACAATTGACAAATGCCTACAAATAGTTAGCTTACAATAATGGATTATCTCATTCAGATGGTCTGTGCAATTGTTTTCTGTTTTGAATTGTGTCAAGTCTCTGCAATCTGTCTTTATATGTTTTTTAAAACTTGATTCTTAATAGTTTTTTCTTTTTATTCTTGATCTTGTTAAAGTTGGTGTCCCTAACACGAATAATCTTATGAACATATGTTTTGCAGCTGAACGTATCGGGTTGTCTTAGACTAAGCACATCAGGAATGTTGTCCACTTTAAGAAACTTAAAATCCTCAAACCGACTTGGAGTCAAAAGCCTTATCACTGGTGGGGCATTATATTTCACAAAGGAGCAATTTAAAGAGCTGAACTTCTTATTTGGAGCAGATGCCAACGCTGGTACGAAACCCAGGAAGCAGAGATTATATACGTCGCGTAGATCAGAATTCTATTTAGAAGACAATCGAGTAACTGACTTGGAGATATGCCCGTGGTGTGAGAAACCAAGTCTGGTATTCGATTGTGCTGCAGAAGCATGTCCATTGAAAGATCATTCGTGTCCTAAATCGCCGTGCAGAGCTTGTGTAGTCTGCATAGAACGTTGCCACGACTGTGGGAGTTGCTTCAGTGACTGTGAACACAAGCCATTCTGTTTTGCATTCAGCTGTGTGGTCTGCTATAAGAAGAGGTCTAACCAGTGACAAGAGTTTCATTGAAGTCAAATCCCAAGAAGAACACATGACTTTGCAGAAGAAGTATTAAAGAGTCTTTGAGGTATTAACCAACCAAAGTCAATGAGGAGAGAGATGCAAGGAGAAGAGAACATAAAACTACTCACAACTCAGAGAAAAGGGTTCGTCTTCCTCCTCGGCTGCACCCTGAAAGATCTGAGTAAAACTTGATGATCCTGCAACTCAGAATCATATAGAGAGAGAGGGAGAGAGAGAGGGAGAGAGAGGGAGAGAGAGGGAGAGAGAGGGAGAGAGAGGGAGAGAGAGGGAGAGAGAGGGAGAGAGAGGGAGAGAGAGGAGAGAGAAACAAAAGCAAGAGCTGTACAGGAGAAGCGAAGGAAGACACCTTAGTGTGGAGCTGAATGTTTTGTGGTGATGCCATATAAATTTGGTAATGGTTTGTGATAGTCACTATAGCTTTAAAACCTATATAGTGAAATAAGTAAAAGATTAAGTTAAACCACCTACTTGAATTTTCATTTTGTATGGTTTGTTTTCATTTTCAAAACGAATCAGTCCACTCCTGTTTCAGACATACTTCGGAAATAGAAGCCCATGATCTTTAAGTCCAGAATGATATTTACCGGCAATTTTTCATTTCAAGATCTTGGAAACCATCTTTACTGCCCTGGACCCGAATATCCAAATCCAATCTAGAATTGAGCTAAAAAAAACTCGATTCGGATCAGATTTGGATCCTATGAAATATCAAAATGAATTTTGGTATCTTGATAGTTCGATTATGAAATAATAATCTATCCAAACCGACAACCAAACTAGTGTTAAGAAAAACCAAAACTAACTAAATTTATTAACTCTCTTTTACCTAGATTGTTGGTTCCATTCCTCTTTCTTGAGCTTTTCCTGAATTTTCAGATATTTTGTATCTATTCATCAAGTTTGGATAGCTTTTTTACTTGATTTTTTGGATGATTCAGATCTAAATATCATATTATTAAAAATGCCCACATGACATTATAGTTTCATAAAAAAAAATCGATTAATATTATGTATATAATTCTATTTAATTTACGAAACTAAATTGATTTTAAAACACTCAACTAAAATCTCAAAAGTACAACATTATTCTTTTGTTTTTTTTTTACTTTCAACCCTCATTGCCATAAAAAATGTTAGGGAGATTCCACACGATAAGTCATAAAAGCTTTATCTCGAGAGTCGGAAAAGAAATGACCTAAAAGCCACAAATAGCAACAAACATTCCTCTTTTCACGTTGTTCATTACAAACAAAAGACCGTTGCTTTTTTTTTGACACCTAAACTTCTCACCTGCAAATACAACACAAAAGTACTTCAGATAAATCCTGGAATCAACCTCTCGAAGATACAAACCAAAACCAAACATCTTACTAAACCAAACAACTTTATACCAAACAATAACCCAATAAACTAACACTAACTTTAACTTCAAAAATAGCATATTCAAAACCGAAAAACTGAATGCAGATCATCAGACTCTACTACCCTGTGGCTGTGAGGTTCCATTCCTAAATTCATTTTCTGTCAATGTTCAAAGGAGTAAAGACTTTAAAACGATGCACATACCAATTGTGTGCTTAACGACTAGGGTTGAGAGTAAAGAGCATGCTTTGTCCACCGGGTAAGTAAGCCACGTTTGGAGACTTAGCCAGTGTAGCAGCAACCTCCCTTGAAGCCTCAATCCTCCTAAGCTCGATTAGTCCCATTCCTGCTTTAGCTGTTGCATCTGATATCAGCTGAGCAGCTTCACTCTCACCTTCTGCTCTTATAACTGCCGCTCTCCTTTCTTGATCAGCTTTCATAACCACAAACTTAGATCTCTCTGCTTCCTGTTGAGCCACTTGCTTCGCTTCCACTGCCCTCGAGAACTCCAAACCGTATGATAAATGTGTGATGGCTACGTCGTCAAGCTCAATGTTGAAATCCCTGGCTCGCTTGATCAGAGAGTCACGAACAAGTGCTGAAACTTGAGGACGCTCGGTGAGGAGCTGATCAGCATTGAATTGAGCAACCACAGCCTTCAATACCTCATTTCCAATTGAGGGAAGAACCTTCTCGTCATATTCTAGACCCAATGTTTGGAAAATGGTTGGGAGACGCGAAACCTTCACAATAGATAACAACATCGATTTCTCAAAATTCGGGATGAATAAAGGGATCAGAGATAAACTAAAAACGCTTTTCACTACTCGAAAACTTCAGAATGATTATCAACACCAAAATCTCTATATAAGTGCAGCATTTATAGATCAAGTCTGATTATCAGAACCCTAGATCTTGTGTACAACTGAAATTTTCGAGGCACAAAAACTAAATTATCCGGAAAGTGATAGCCACAAAATCAAACACATTACACAGAATAAAGAGCTAAATCGACAATAGATACCAGGGAAGAGCATACCTCGGGACGAGAGAGAACACGAAGGGTGAGATTAACCATCTGGAGGTCCTTGGTACCTGATACGGAGGAGAACGTGTGAGGCTTAGTACGGATATCGAAGATCCAAGGCTTCTGTAGCAACGGGATAAGGAAATGAGTCCCTTCACCGACCGTCTGATCCAACACTCCCCTGAACCGATCGAAAAGCACTGCTCTCTCGCCACCATCAACAGTGTAGAGAGACGCATTCGCTACCGTGGCTACCGTTCCTAGACCGAACGCTGCCTTGGCCAAATTCGTCAAGAACGAAACCGCTGCTTGTTGGCTTCCCATTTTTCCTCCTAAAAATTCTTAGAACGAGAAGAATTGAGAAAGAAGAGAAAGGAGGAAGGGGTTAAATTAGGGTTTATGGACATGAAATGTTCATGTGGTTTATATTTCTTTAGGCCGAAATATACGAACGACAATTATAGGATAGCGGGTTGATAAAGCCCATCTGAGGCCCAATATTATCCCAAAATTATTGGAATCAAATTGTAAAATCCAAATTCAAATATTTTCATTTAAAAATCTTTTTTGATATTTTAAAGGAAATTGACACAATAACACTTTTCAAATTTTTGTTGTAACTGTTAAAATTTTAAAAATATCACAAATTTAATATTAAAATACCTTTAAATTTTATTTTTAATCAGAAAAATCTAAAATTTAAATTGAAAAAAATCCAAATATAATATTTTAATTATATTTTCAATTTATTTATGTAAATATGTATTTTAAAAAAATAATTTATGCTATTTTTAGAATTTTAAGTTTCTACTGCTAAATTTAAAATAAAATTTTTAAAAAGTGTTATGTTAGGATATTACTCATTTATTTATGGTAAATATGTATTTTTATAAAATAATTTGTGCTAATTTTAGATTTTAAGTTTAGTGCTAAATTTGGAACAAAAACTTAAAAAGTGTTATTTTAGATATTTTTTGAGTAATACCATAAAATAACACATTTTTAAATTTATCTTCCGACTCTAGCACATTAAAAATAAAATTTCTAAAATAGCACAAATTATTATATAAAAATAAATATTATCTCAAATAAAGTATATATAAAATTAAGGGCAAATGTCTAAAATAACACATTTCTAAGTTTTTGTTCCAAAAATAGCATCATTAGTTTAAATTTCCAATAATAACACAAATTTAACATTAAAATACATTAAAAATATATTTTAATAGAAAAAATTTAAACCCTAAATTAGAAATAATGAACTCAAATACAATACTTTAAGTTTATGTATAATTTATTTAGAATAAATAAGTATTTTCACATAAGTATTTGTGCTATTTTTGGGAATTTAATTTTATTATGCTAGATTTGGAAGAAAAACTTTAAAAGGTGCTATTTTATGGTATTACTCTAAAATTAAAACATAATGTTTGTATTCATTTTTTTTAATTTAAGATTTAAATTGTTTTGATTAAGATGAAATTAATATTAAATTTATGTTATTTTTGAAAATTTAAATAATTAGTAGTATATTTAGAATAAAAATTAAAATAGTGTTATTTTTGACCGTTGCCCTTATTTTAAGTAATTTGTTTTCTAGATTATTATGATATAAACCTTAAATTGCCATATTAAAAACCGAACTGAAAGCAAAAGTAATTTGGTTTTATCCGGTTTGGTTTTCACCTCTATACAAAAATAACAATCAGCTGTTGTGATCAGTACCGGCCGGTTTGTTCAAATCGATATCTTTAATTAACAAACTGGATCCAACTCTCTTTTTTGTTCTTCCTCTATAGCTACTCCAAAATTGCGTGGTCAACCTCAGTTGCAAAAGACGTTCAAGAAAACGTGGAATTTAGCTATAAGGTGAAATCCGCAGTAGGAACAATATTCAACTTCTTCAGCGCGTTAGATGATTTCGGTTTGTGATTCATGTCATTGGTAGTTATCGGGTAATGTTGTTGTTGTCTTGCCTAAACCGGTTTTTTATCAAACCGATTTTTTTTGTTACAGATATATGCAAATACCAACCAAAATCATTTTTTCGATTCGATTTCGATTCGAATTATTTGCCCAGACCTATGTATAACATAACACTAAAGGTGTAAAGACTCATGAAGTATCGTTGCAAAAAGTTCTATTAAGCTTTTGCTTCGTGTTTTTACGTATTCAAACACCACAGTGATCAGTAAGAGAGATCCATTCCGAAACCCATACAACAATGAGCCAAAGAATGTACCTTTTCTTAAAAAGACTAAAACCTTCATTTCTTGTGTCTCTGTGCCTTGTTACGTACATGCCCTGGCTATTGTTTTATACATGTATATATTATCTATATACACCTTTTTCCTTCAATCGATTTCACCTTCTTCAACGTCAGTTGCTAGGTTTGGAACAGCAGGAGCCGCCTCGGGTTCTTCTTCATCTTCGTCTTGTTTCATGTACAGTCCGAGTTGTTCAAGAGGGTTACTTCCTCTGAGGTTGAAACTTCCAAGTGCTTCTAAAGGACTCTCCGGGCTGATTTCATCGGCTGAGCTTGGGAATTGTTCAGGTGCACTCGAACTCAACATCTCCAAATCCTCAAGAAATCGTGAGTTCTCATTGATCTCTACAGTTTTCTCCATCTGCAGTTAAGTCACATGTCACTAAAAAAGAAGCTCCGCCATGTGAATCCAAGAAACAAATAACACACACGTTACATTATGATAACAGAGAACGTGCTTCATTATACACATTTTACTCTTAATCGAGTGTTCTTAGAGTTTGTGATTCTTTAATGCAAGTCATGTGTTTGCTATTTACCTTCAATAAAGCTTGGCGAGCAGCTTCTCTTTCAAGTTCTCTTTTCAGCTTAGACTCAGCAGCAGCTTCTGCAGCGGCCTCTGCTTCAGCTTGGCGACGAGCTTCTTCAGCAGCCTGTGCTTCAGCTTGTAGTCGTGCTCTCTCTACCAACAAAATAGATGATTCAGTTAAACGAACATCAAACTACATACTTGCTCTTGTAAGAAGGATCCGGAGATATAACAAAAATTCAACAAATCGGGTATATAAACAACCTATCTTCTTCTGCAATTCGAGTTCTTCTCTCTCCTTGCGTAGCCTTTCTGGGTCTCCCTTGTCACTGTTCTGCTCTCATGAGATATCAAATTTAAGCTATAATTTAATCAAGGATAAAGAAGACTACTTCTCAATTCAGGAATTAACTAATGCAAATGTGAACGTCGCTATTGTGTGTTTAAAATTTGTTTCTTAAAGAACTTAAATGAAAAAAATTCTTATTTCCGAATCTCTATCTCCAAGATTCTGTGATTATTTAGACTGTATCCAAATAATCTGCTACAAAATATAAAAACCCGAGAAGCTATTTGCAGTCTTCCTGGCGTATGGTTAGGTTAATCAGCCACTGCGGCAATTCGAGCCACAAAATTTCAAAATGAGTTGTGGCCTGACCGGAAGCGTAATCCAGTCACCACGTAAGTCAAAATCAATACAGGTTAAATTGAGGATAAGTACAGACCTGTGGAAGTGTTTTCTCGCGTGCTTTTAGAATGATATCTGCAAATCGGTTCTTCAACAGCGCAGCTCTATAGCGCTTCTCAGGTGCAACCTGAGCTTTTAATGTATTTCCTGAAGCATTAAGTCAGAACTGTGAGATACTCACTTCATGGCTCAAACAGAGAAACTCTTTTTTCTTTGCATCTCACCATCACGTTGACCATCTGATTCATCAGAATTAGGCTTCTGCTGAGAACAAATATCTATCTGCTCCATCTCAGCAGTAGAATCTACAATAAATAAACTGTAAATTTGTATCCAGGGAAGATTCTTCAACACTAAGTTTGAATCCAGCCACCAACAACATATATCACATTTCCCTACTGTGGCTAAAACTAAAGATGTTCAAGCAGAGCAATAGAATTTTAACCAAGAAACAAGAAATGAAAAACAAACCCTCAAGTATATGATTAAATCTTAATACCATAGTACTGAATTCAAGGACTATAAGTACTCACGACTTCCTTCGAAAAGATCACCAATTCTTGTATCTTCAACTCTTGGCGCCACAGAATTTGCAGTTTCGGGCATCTGAGAAATTATCAACTGTGGCTTAGATTCATAACAAGCTACCTGGCGTGAAAATTTGACATTACAGATTATACCATGGTACGATCTACTTGAACTGTGGGTTTTGCATCACCAGATTGATCTTGGGAGCTACCAGACTCCGAATCTGAAAAGCAACAATCTATTCAGTAACATACAGAATCAGTTTCAATGGCATGATGCCTGTTCCATGATATATGAGATCCCAGGTTCTGCAAAGATTTGTTAAGCTACAGACTTTTATCCTACTGTCTTCACTGACACAAGAACTAGGCTCTCACCGAGCTATCTATCATATATAATTAACTGCATCAACAAAAATTTATTTTAATGAAACCAACAACCACCACAGAATTACATGAAATCTAGCAAAAAATGAACTCTGATATTTCATCACTCTCCTTTGATTCTTTGGGCAACAAAAATTTATTTTAATGAAATCAACAACCACCACAGAATTACATGAAATCTAGCAAAAAATGAACTCTGATATTTCATCACTCTCCTTTGATTCTTTGGGCAAATAAATAATAATATGGTAAATAGTAACAATTCAAAAATCATGATATCAACATAAGAGGCGAGGCAGTATATAAAGCTTCTGATATAACATGAAGTGAAATTTTATAACATCCACAGTGAATCTATAGCAGAAAAAATTCTACAAAGGAGCTGAGGGATATATATAGGTTGCAACTAACCACTGGAACTCCTTGAGATAGGAGGTTCATTTCCACTGACATACTCATCAGCCAATTCATTTCCTATAAAAAGGAACACAGAGGCAAAGAAAAGGTAAGAAAATTGGTGGACACAGAGATCATCGACCAGTGTAAATCCAGTACATAATTTGCAAACAAAATCTGAGTTTCACCTCGTTGCAGTGACAAATTGCTCGGTCCTGAACCATTAAGAAGCTACAACAAAAGAAATATCCTTCTTCTCAGTAAAATTGTCTAAAAAGTTATTCCACCAGCTGAGATGCTAATTACCTCTATTTCGCATGGTTCAACATTTGACTCCTTTGCTTCTTTATCTTTTATGTATTCATTTATAAGTTTTTGAAGAGTGAGCAGTACTTCATCACTGAGAACATCAATGTCTATCTCAATCTCATCTTCTGCAATTTCTTCCCCATTTGAACTGTGTTTCTTCAAAAAGTCAATGATCTGTGCAGGAAGTTCTTCCAGTAGAGATTCTAGTTGCCTCCCCAATCTATGCCTTCCATCTGGTGTCATAAGTGGCTTCACAGATTCTGGAACACGCTCTCTAACGGGTGATGCTATCTTTCTCTTTTTCGCCAGAGGGACAGATATAGCAGCTTTCTTTTCGTCTCTGGGTTCCAATGTTACTGCAGGCAAAGTTTGCATGCTACACGCTGGTATTTTTTTTTCGATACTTTTCCACCGCGCTTCAAACAATTTACTAAGGATATCCCCCATAATGTGAACATCATGTCCTGGAGGGTTATATGTCATTGCATTGGTAAATGTAAGCCTCACATCAGCAGCAAACTCATGTGGGCTTGAGTATACACCAGTCGCTAAGTTCTTTTTTATTGTCCCCAAATCCATGGGATGTTTGATAATAGTGAAATAGTCAGGTATGTTTAGTTTCACTACATCAACTGGCGCCTGAAAAACCCAAGAATGAGGATGAGACCACAACTTTTTCAGTAGCGTATCACATTGCTTCAACAGTGCCATGTTAGGAACGATAGCCACAGAATCTTTTGTAGACATAAACTTTCCTGAGGTGCCACGGTTCCATCCACGAGATGTTCCAGTATGATGCCGAACTTTCTTTCCTGGTCCCGTTGCAAAATCAGATGCCTTCTTCAAATTTCTTGCTGGAGATGATAGTTGAGCTGTGCTAAAACCCACCATATCACTGGTAGATGACACAGAGGCTGGATTCATTATCTGCAACTCAACATTTTTAAGAACAATCTTTGTCTGCTCCAGCTCAAGTTTGAACCGATGAATCAAATCCTTCCGCTCAGATAGTGCCATGTTATACAAGGAAATGACTTCTCTCTGGACACCATAAGGATCTTCATAACTAGAATTCAACCTAATACACTTTCGTGCAGGAGTGCGTGAATTCTCAGATGCAGTGACCTCGGTATCGATCTGTTCGGAGCTGCCAGAGCCCTCTGATTCATCAGGCGCTTCAAAAGCATTCTGATAATACCCTTCTGGGAGCTCAGCACTTTCAACCATTTTTTTGGGCAAGAATTTCCACAAATATATTCTTCACTGCCTTCTACAGTTCACAAGTCACCACTTGCAGGAGACCTGCATTACATATATCTATCCACTTAAGCAACAGAAACCACAGAGACGATTTATTTTCCCATTTCAACAGATAAGAAGTTCATCTATTTGCAACTTTTTCGCAAAATTTCCACAGGGACAAGAAACTTGTTATGACAGAAAAAGACAGATCTAAACAACATGAAATATGAATGTCCGAATCAAAAATACCTAAAATTTCTAAAGAAAACGCTAGAATAGGACCCTAACATGAAACCCTAGGCAGTTCAATGAAACAAACTCGAGCCCTAGCCGTCAGTTCAAATGAGACTCTGTTTTAAACTAATCATTCAAAACTGGGAAAACCCCACAATCAAAATAGATTGAATTTTACCATCAGTATCTCCTACAGCTGAATCGCCACAGGCCTTCGCGAGCCAAATTTTTACCTCCTCTAAGATTAACTTCAAATCAGACGAAGACGGGATTTGAAATATCAACCACGGATGCGAGCTCTCCAGGTAAGAATCAATCCAACGGGAAGAATAATTCCAGAAACCGGAAAATTCAGCGAAACCCTAGAATAAAAACCATCCCCAATTTCGGAAATTCTAAAGAGCCGTGAACCAAACCACACAACTCAACCTAAAAGATTGAGGAAGAAATCTTTGAATCTGGAATCGACTGTGGAGACAAAACCTGAAAAGCTCGAGCCTCGAGATCAAATCGTAAGCCAAACCCTTCGAATTAAATATCGGAGCTTTCGCGTGAGAAAAAGCTGGAGACAAAATGAAGCCCGAGACTCAGATAAAGATATATATAGAGAGAGAGAATTTCTCATACTTAATATATTTTCACCGACATAAGCTAATTTTCTGATCGGACGAACCAAATTCATTAAAGAAATAGCCGCCAGATCCATATCCAACGGTCAAGAATCAAGATGGTTATTTCTGCGTGGATTTTTTTCCCTTACGTATCCTACGTGTTATAAGGGTTAACGGTAAAATATATTAGCGTCACGAGCCCGTTATTCAAAACGTTGACTTTTACAAATATTACACAAAAATGTAAACTCTAAAATTATGGAGAATTTTCAATATCATACTTCTAAATTTATGTTCCAATACGCTATTTATTTTTATAAAACATCATAAATTTAATATAGAAATGATTAAATATATATATATTTTTAAAATTTTAAAATTTAAAATAGCAGAAGTAAAGTATAGTATTTTAATTATATTTATAATTTATTTAGATAAAAAATGTTTGCACATTAATTTATGCTATTTTGTGAGAAAAAAAATATTTTTCAAACAAAATTAAATTATTTTATTTTAAAATTTTCTCATAGATTTAGTGAATTAAAAAATTAATTTAATTTATGATAACTAAGAATAATTAATTTTGAAAAAATAAGATTTATTAATTTAAAAAGGGAATTTAAATTTATTATTTTAATAATATTTATTTTTAGCTAAATAAAAGATAATAGCAAATTCTTAAACATCAATTTTTAGAAATCTTGTGCTTTGTTAATTATAATAAAGTTTTAAATAACATCTTAAAATAGCATTTTTAAAATTTTTATTTCAAATCTATCATTTTAACATTAAAATTTTAAAAATAGCAATAATAATTATGTGAAAATATTTATTCACTCTAAATAAATTATACATAAACTTAAAACATTATATTTCAATTTCTTTTTCCAATTTAGAGTTTAATTTTTTCATTAACAAAAAGTTTTAATGTATTTTAAACTTAAATTTTTGTTATTATTAAAAATTTAAACTAATGATACTAATTTTTAAAATCAAAACTTAAAAATGTGTTATTTTAAAAAAAAAATCCTATACTTTTTACTAATTAAATCGAAACAATACTTCCAATCTGTAAAAAAAACCAAAAATATCTTACATTTTGTTAGATATTCAATCTAAATGCTAATCCTTAATTCCTAAATAATAATTTCTAAACCCAAACAAATATTCTACACTAATTTTATATATTGTAAAAACAGGTTTGGAACACTAATTTAAAAAAAATATTAGGATTGAATCTTTATTTTAATGATGAAAAAATAGAATAATATCTTAGAATACCATTTTTTAATTTATTATTTCAAATTTATTATTTTAAATTTAAAATTCCAACAATAACATAAATAATTTTTTAAAATACATATTTATCATAAATAAATTAAAAATATAATTAAAATACTATATTTGGATTTTTTTTTAATTTATTAAAAAAAATTTTAAAGTATTTTAACATTAAATGTGTATTATTTTGAAAAATTAAACTAATAATAATATATTTTAAATAAAAATTTAAAACAATATTATTTTTATCGATTACCCAAAAAAATAAACAACTAAATGCATAAAATAAATAGAGATAAACATGTTTACGAGATTTAAGTTTTCCAACCAACATCCTGTGATCATATTTGAATCCATTAAAATAAAATTAAATTAAAATTCAATTGTGCATATATCAAGTCACATATCTACTGCTATATTTACAATATAATAGTTCTAGCCAATGCAATGTTAAGCCAAACTCTAATCATGTCGACACTTGAATCATAATATATGAGTCATGCATATAACATTTTAGTCATTTTCGTTTGTCAGTTACAATGTTCTGCGATTGCGGCTATGATAGATTGTTGTTCGTTTATTTGTTGTAACTACTTAGAGGCAATTGCAACAATCATACGATATGTCTTGCGTCACAATTTTTTTAATTGCTAATTAAAACAATAGTACTATTAAAACTTTGGGGTCAACCACAACTGTAACTGTCGACGATAGATAAACGAAAAACATATACCGCAACCGCAGTGTTAATCGTAGCTACAACTGCTGATGATGGATAAACAAACAAAACTTTTTGTAAATGTTTGATATGACATCATCGTTTACTAGTGTGTTTTATGCGGAATGAGAATTTTATAAAATATTTTTAGACATATTTTTAGAATATTTGATATGCAAATATATAAATATATATAAATATATATATATATATATATATATATGTAAATATCACAATAGCATATATATATAATTATATAGTGTATTTTTAAAGATATCGCGCATTAAATGCAACCGTCGATAGTAAATTTTTAGTAAATTGAATTTAAATATGACTGTTTTGTAAACATGACATATTTTGTAAATCACACATCAAAACATGTTAAATTATCAAAATTATAAAACAAAAAAAAACATGTTTCTCAATTAATATACAAAAATATGCATAAACAGGTTAGAGCTTTTCCTTCTTTAAAAAGATAAAATTTTAATTATCTTGTAAATTTGTTTCTCTTATGCCTTAGCATATATACCATAATATAGTTATAACAAAAAAAAAATTTTACTTTTGAAATTAAATTGTTTGCGAGATATTATGCATTAAAAAGAATTAGGAAAATTAACAAAAATAACACTATTTTAAGCTTTTATTCCAAATATATCAATATTAGTTTAAATTTCCAAAAATAACATATATTTAGTACTAAATACTTTAACACTTCTTTATAATAAGAAAAAAATTAAATTTTAAATTAAAAAAAAAATTTTAAATTAGAAAAAAATTTAACTATTTTAATTATATTTGTAATTTATTTATGATAAATATATTATTTTTTAAAAATAATTTATAATATTTTTAAAATTTTAAGTTTACATTGCTAAAATTGAAACAAAAACTTAAAAATCTGTTATTTTATAATATTATTCTACTTTTATAGTTATATTGTAATTTTAATTATCTTGTAATTTTGTTTGTCTTATGCATTAGCATATATACCATAATATAACTAAAAACAAAAAAAGAGTCCACTTTTACTTTTGAAATTAAATCTTTTGTAAGATATTATGCATTAGAAAAGAATCATATATATCCATAGAAAATAGAGAATTTATCAGATCAAAAAATTTCCAGATCTTACAAATCAAACACATTGATTTCGAAAGATTTACAGTTCATGTTTCAATAACATAATACTTTTTATAGTTATGTTTACAAATTATTATGTTATTCTATATTAAACAACTTCATAGTGCATAAAAGTTTGATTTTTAAGAATCATGTTTAGCCAACCTATATAAGTACCTCTTTATTATTACTCTATTATTTAATTAATTTTGTCATATTGTGAAGAGCATAAAATAATTTTTATACTACGATTTTATTACTTTATATATATATATTGTATTCGAAGTCATATTTACATATTGTATTCAAGATGATATTTACATATTGTATTCGAAATAATATTTATATATTGTATTCGAGATGATATGTACATATTGTATTCGAGATGATATGTACATATTGTATTCGAGATGATATGTACATATTGTATTCGAGATGATATGTACATATTGTATTCGAGATGATATGTACATATTGTATTCGAGGTGACTGATAACCTTATTAGTGACAATATATAACTAGTGATAATGATCATATTCACCACAATGATTATGTTAGTATATGATTCTCAGTAGAGAATTTATTTTAGCTTTATATCGTTATGTGTATACAATATATTTATATCATTAAACAAAAGACTTATGTAGTTTGAGGGTTTTTTCTCGTCCTACTAATGCCATAACCCTTTTGTCTGTAGTTATCAAAGTTGTATGTTCTTCCTAAGGATAGTACTCATCCATTCAAGTTGTGTTAGTATTTTTGTGTTCTACTTTATATAAATGGTGGATTCCACTAGTTGTGTAGGTGAGTATGGTAAGATGTTACCTACTACAATTAATTAGAATATAGCATATGGTTGTCATGTTTCACGTAGTTAAATTGTCCATCCTTCAAGTGACAAACTCTTTGGACAAATTTTAACTAGTTCAAATCAAGACAATATTACAAATGACAAAAGAATATATATATATATATATATATATATATACTAGATTTATATCTACGTCATACGTGGGGAAAAATATTCGTAAATTATATTTTATTAGTAATATAAATTAAATATTTATATAATTTTAACTTTTATTTAAAAATAATTTTAACATTAATTTTGTATATATAAATTAAGAAAAGAAAAATAATTATTTTTTTATGAATTTAATAGTATTTTTTTGTTAGTTTAATAAAATATATTAATACTCTAACCAAATTAATAACAATGACATATATTGTAATTATTCGAATAAGTTAAGTTTATTTATATATTTATTTGAAATTTACTGTAATGATGAAATGTAAGTATGATATTTGTGTTAACAACACGTGAGAGTAAAGTTATTTTCTTAAATTGTTTTTCAAATAATATATTAGGGATTAGATAACAACTTAAATCTATTTATATTTATTTGAAATTATTTATAAATTAACGTATTAAAAATTTAATAAAATAAAAATTATTTTTTTTTACAAATGTAATACTATTTTTTGGTTAGTTGAATAAAATATATTGATTATCTAACTAAAATAATATCAGTGACATGTATTGTGATTATTCTAGTCTCTAATATCTTTGTACGAATATTTAATACCCTCATATGAGGGGAGATGGAGTCGAAGTCCATACCTATGGAATGGACGTAGAGGTGGTGCAACTATTAGCCCACGTACTGCTCCCCATTATTTGAAAAATATTTGAAGTATTATTAATAGAAATGTCATGGTGACGTGTAATCACCAAAATAAGTTTCAAATAAATATATAAATACACTTAAATTATTAGAATAATTACTATATGTTATTGTTATTAATTTGGTTAAAAAAATTAATATATTTTATTAAACTAACCAAAAATACTATTAAATTCGTAAAAAACAAGTAATTTTATTTTTTTAAATACATATAAAAATTAATATTAAAAATAATTTTAAATATAAATTAAAATTATAGAAATATTTAATTTATATTTACTAATAAATAATATTATATAATTTATTAATATTTTTCACACGCATGAAGTAGGTATAAATCCAATATATATTGTATTAATCTTCAAATTTCAATTAACAATTTATTTCATTCGAGGTGACAAATGACTTCATTAATAAGAATGATCTCGTTCATGGAAATGATCACGTTAGTGACAGTGATCACGTCAGTAACATAAGTTGTGTTGTTGTCGGTAGTTTCATCGATGATGATAATCTTATATCAACGGCAATGTTTCTCTCTTTTATGGTTGTCAATCTCTCTTTCTAAAACTTCCTTATTTATTGGATGTTGTCACATATTTCCATTGAAATAAATAGGATGGATAAGTTAAAACATTTTTTAGCATTTGGAATTTAGGTTGTACACAACTCTCTGGATACCTCTAACCAATTATTGTACACAACTTAGACTTTTCACCAGTTTTGATGGGTTGTTGGTTGTAAAAAGGATTCAATTGATTTAGCAAAACTCATTGACATTGTCGAAATCCTCCTCATAGACAATTATCTTTTAACTATTTTTAGTTATTCTTTAGAACTATTTATGTGTCTTTAACCATTATCTTGTTATATTGACTTATTTGTTGGTGAATCTATTCACTCAATAATACATATATATGGTACTAAAAAATTAATGTACTAGAAAATTTGAGTCTCTTAATATTAAGTTCCTAATTAAAAATGATATATATATATATATATTTATAATATTTATTAGTCGTTATTATATAAATGAGTAAAATCTAGTGGATATTCTAAACCGTGATTTTTTTTATGTCCCACATATTGATTCTCTTTTTTCTAAAAATATAATTTTTAAAATGGATGGGTCTTGTTATGCAACTTTTATCCTATGGGATTTAGATACTTAAAAAAATTATTTTTAATCAAAAAACTATCAAAATAATTTACAATAGAATACTTCTTAAACTGTTTATAATAAAAACTATAAATTTATCAATTCTATAAAATTTTAGATTTAAATTTAATTAAAAGTGATTTGATGAAAAACATGTTTTTTCTATGAAAAAAATTGATTTTACAATTTTGGCTAAAAAAAGAGCCCTATAAATCTTTCGCAAGTTAATCGATAGTCATCCCAATAGTGTAAGAGTGAGAATGACTAGTTTTATGATATTCGTGGAAAACATGTTTTGTCGATATGAAAAAAAAACTCAGTTTTGCAGTTTTACTAGAAAACATAAATGTTTTATTTTTTGACGGATTTTCGTAAAAAAACACGATGTGTTGTTTTGGTCGAAAATTTGAATTTTACTATATTAAAAATTGAAATTTTTGTTGAAAGATGCTATTTTACAATGTTGATATAAAATTATAAATTTGTAATTTTGTCAGAATTATTTATAGCGAAGTTTCACGATTTTACAATTTTGATCAAAAGTTATGATTTTTATTTGAATTATATTTTGACTGAAAACGATATTTTTACAAACCAAAATATGGTTTTTTGCAAAAAAAAATTATTATTAGTGAAAAAACTATTTTAGCAAAAACATTTCTGTAGAAATAAATCTTTAGTTAAAAATTTAACAAAGTGATAAAAAATACAAGTAATGCATTCCAAAAATATACATGGCTTTTTCAAGAATTGAGTTTTATTACGGTTTTCTAAACCATAGTTTTTAAATTTAATGGTCAAATTTTTGGGTGTGGTAAAGACTAAATATGTTAATATGGATTTTTCATCCTAGTCCAAACTAACTATAAATTAATCCAATCCTATATTAATTCTAATCTTATTTTAGTATATTAAAATTTAAAAAATAAAGTTGACTTTATGTAATTCATTTTAAATTCATCAGAAAGAAAATTTTATTATTTTGGTGGATTTAAAAAAAACACGATGTGTTGTTTTGGTGAAAACGTTAGATTTTATTATATTAAAAAGTTGAAAATTTTGTTGAAAAACGTTATTTTGCGATTATTATATAAAAACTAAAAACCCAAAATATAAACCAAAAAATATATTAGTAATATTGTTGGAATAAAAACAAAATACTAACAATTCTAGGTGACAATATACTGCAAGAACTAGCTAACTGAGATATGTAATTGATAATGAAAGCTGAACATGGAACTCATAATCATTGGCTATCTCATGACTAGAAAAGAAAAGATTTACTTATGGATTATGATTCCAGATAGACAGTGATACTGCTGTTTATCTAGTTTCTTTCCATTCACAATCTTATTTTTTAATACAAGCAAATCATATATTCTTAAGATCGATTAAAATTGAATGTTAATTGTAATATCCAGTGTACTAAAATATATAATAATCAGGAAGATAAAATAAACAATTGTGGGGAAGATTAGAATTCAATTAAGCTCATATACAGAGAACCAATCACTTCAATAAGTAGACATCATCTTTTGAAAAAACTATTTTTGTAATCAGTTCAAACTTTCACTTCTTTTTGAAAAAGCTGTTTTGTTTTAGGTTTACTTATGGACATTAGATATCATTTTACGGTTTAATTGTATTTTGTATTTATATAGAAACTCATTTCTATAAAATAAAATCATAAAAGAATTTAAAAATTAGGAAAAATAAGTTACCAAATGGTTTCATCTCTATCTATCTCAGAAATGTAAAGTTCGATTTCACTTTTTTGTAAAAAATGCTAAACTTTGTATAAATATATTGGATTATTGAACTAATCCATTGTGTTACATATGACAAAAAAGAATTTAAAAATCGAAATATTTTGTTATTACACTTTTGATATGTTTAGATCATTTTAACCTACTTTTAAGAAAGCAATTAGTTCTGGAAATATAAATGGTGTTAACTCAACAATTTTTTATCTATTTTTTGTCGTTAAATATTATTATGATTTCATATACTTTTGATTTATTTGGTTATTTGATATATGTTAGGTTTTATGTTAAAACAAAACTTCAAGAATACAACAAATACAATAGTCTAAACAGTCAAATTCATAGATACCAATGAGTTATATTATGAAATATAACAATTAATTTTAGTTAAGACAAGAGTTATATTATGAAATATAACAATTAATTTTAGTTAAGACAAAAATTGGTGAGTGCTTGTTTTTGAGATGTAAAGAGTGTTAGCATAAAAGTGTAAAGATGATCATTGCACAGGTGGTGAAAGAATGAAAAGTTGTCGAGGTGGATGTTGCACAAGTGATGTAGTATGTTTGAAACTCATGAAGTGTAACGAGACATGTGAGAAATGGATAAGCAGTGAAAACTATTGTGCAAGACAAGATTTTTTACAATAAAGTGGACGTTGCACAACTTGTACAACAGCGAAGGGTTGTACAGGTGCACGTTGCACATGTGGTAACTGATTAGAGCTCATGAAATGTGACGTGGTGCGTCACAAGTGCATGAGCTGTGAAGAATATTGTGTAATACAAGACTCTATACAATAAAGTGGACGTGGCACAGGTTGTGCAACAACGAAAGATTGTCCAGGTGGACGTTGCACATGTGGTGCAATCTGATAGAATCTCATGAAGTGTGACGTGGGACGTCACAAGTAGATGAACTCTGGAGAATATTGTGCAAGACAAGAATATGCATAATAAGAAATGGAGAATATTTATTGAATATTAGAGATTTACTAAATATGGATCTAGTGTTTTCTAGAGTCATATAAATAGTTATATGATGAAAAACTTTAAAATTAGATTTTTTAAAGATCAAAAAAGGGATAGCTCGTGCGTTAGGTGAAACTTGGTAAGTGAACGAAGAATGTGTGTGACATGTGTCACACAGGTGAGCTCGGATAGATTAAGAATCGCTTAGGGACGAGTCAAGGGTGACATCGTATAAAGCTAATTAAACAAGTTGTAAAGAACTTGTTTAAGAGATTTTTAATAGAATTTGTGTGAGTTTGCACATGTAAACCTCTATGTTCAACTCGTGTTCAACTGTTATTTATATTCTTGTTCTTTCAATTGGTATCAGATCGGGTCACCGCCAATAGATTTGAGATCTATTAACAGGTTGAGATCCTGTGGAGGAATATGGAGACATCAAAGGAGCTTATTGCTGTTCAGAAATCTCTTATTCTCGATGAGAATAACTTTGGGCATTGAAAAGTACGAATGAAACAACGTATTCGGAGAATCGATGAAAATGCATGGACTGCTGTAGAGATGGCTGGGAAGAACCAAACATATTGACTCATGAAGGAGAAAAATTGCCAAAACCAAAGGAAAGGTGGACTGAGGTACACAAGAGTGCATCGAAATTCAGCTCTAAGACAGTTACTGAAATTTTTTGTGCAATCAACCTTGAACAGTTCAAACTAGTTCAAGGATGTGCAATATCCAAAGACGCATGAGATATCATTGTAAACTCTTTTGAAGGTACATATATTGTGAAGAAAACAAATTTAGATTATTTAGCCTCACAGTTTGAGAATCTCCGCATGTATAGTGAAGAATCGATCTCTAGTTTTGGTTCTAAGTTGAGTTCCATTGCTAATGAGGCCACGATTTTGTGGAAAGTCTACAAAGACAAAAAACTTGTGAAAAAATTGTTGAGATGTCTACATGCGAAGTTTGGACCATGCAAGGTTGTTTTCAAGATGGTTATAAATACCGATGATATGAAATTCTCGCAATTATTAGATATGCTAAATGCTGAAGAGTTGGAAGTTGTGGTTGTGCAACATAAACCAGAGAAGGGGATCGCCTTTGCCGTCAATAGAGAAGAGGACCAAATCAAGAAGTTCGAGGAGAACATGAATCAAAAGATTGAGGAGAGCGTGAACCTAATGGCAAGGAGCTTTAAAAAGATTTTGAAAAGAATGGAAAGAGGACAATCAGAGCTGGTTGCACAGGGATAGAGATACGATGTTGACCGTATCTCAAACAGAGTGGAGAAAAATAAAAATACTAAATCAAGCCGAATACGTGATGTTCAATGTTATGAATGCGAGGGTTATAGTCAATTCAAATCAAACTACCTATTTGCTAAGATAAAAACTCAAATGTTTCGAGTGCAAAAAGATTGGATAGACAAAAACCGAATATCTAAACCTTAAAAAGGGAATGAAAAATCTCTTTTGATCTTTACTGGCACATAATTTGATGAAAATGATGATGAGAATAATATGATGAAATTTGTTGCATTTGTAGGAGAGGAAGTAAATCTCAATGATGAACCTGATTCAGATTCATATGATGATGTTGAAGTAGATGTAAAGGCCAAATATCGAATGCTATTTGACAATTCACTAAAAAACATCGATTTTGCGAACACGCAATATAGTCGCAAATTCTTAGTCGCAAATCTATATAGTTGCAATTTTGCGACTGATTTGTGACCACGGTAATAGTGGTACACTTTGCGACGAATTTGCGACCAATCATTGGTGACTATGCTTGCGACTACTTTACGACTGCTTTTTAGTAATAAATTTTGCCACTACTTTGCGACTACGTATGTGATTGCAAAACTCGTACTCACAAATCAGTTACAAAAGTTTGTAACTGATTTATGACTACAGTGGTTCATTTGGTCGCAAATCAGTCACAAACTTTAGCGATTGATATGCGACTACATATTATACTCAATCGCAAATCAGTCAAATAATTGTGACTGATTTGCGATTGATTATAAAATATTCTGAAAAAAATATTTAGTAACAAATTAGTCCCAAAAAATTAAAACTAATTTGGCAGTGATTTGCGAGTACGACGTAATTAGATTTTTTTTAAAAAATAATTAAAATATTTTGAAATTAAAATTAAAAATTATTATTAAAAATAATAATTTTTAATTTTAATTCAAAATATTTTAATTAATTATTATTTAAAAAAAAATTAATTATTATTACTATTATTCATCAATTAATAATAAATATAATATATAATATTAAATATAAAATATTTTGTTTAAATTATTTATTTTATAATTTTAAATATTATTATACGTAAATAATAATTAAATTATTAATTAATTATTCTATAAAATAAAAAGAAATTAAAAATTATAAATATAAATTTTACTAATTAAAATTCAATTTACAAAAAAAACAATAAAACTAATTTTTCGATGGCAGAAACTGAACATCCAAAGCAGAAAATGGGGTCAGAACCGTCGACGGTTCACCTGAGCAATCGTTATCCCGTATAAAAGACGCGAAACCGGGATTCGTCCGTTGAAAATATCTGAACATCTTCTCCAAATTACAGATCTTCTTTTGGATTTCTTTATGCTCTTCTTCAATCTTCCGATATGCTTCCAAAATCTGCGCGTTTTGTTTTTTAATTAACGCGTTTTGTTCTTCGATTTCGCGATGCACGGCTAGAAATTGGTACTGAAACGCAACGTAGTCGACGGTAGTGGATTGCAACCCACAATTAGAATTCAACCTAATACGCTTTCGTGCAGGAGTGCATGAATTCTCAGATGCAATGACCTTGGTATCGATCTGTTCTGAGCTGCCAGAGCCCTCTGATTCATCAGGGGCTTCAAAAGCATTCTGGTGATACCCTTCTGGGAGCACAGCACTTCCAACCATTTTTTGGGTAAGAATTTCCACAAATATATTCTTCACTGCCTTATACAGTTCACAAGTCACAATCTGCAGGAGACCTGCATTACATATTTCTATTCACTTAAGAAACAGAAACCACAGAGACGATTTCTTTTCCCATTACAACAGAGAAGAAGTTCATCTATTTGCAACTTTTCCGCAAAATTTCCAGAGACAAGAAACTTGTTATGACAGAAAAAGACAGATCTAAACAACATGAAATATGAATGTCCGAATCAAAAATACCTAAAATTTCTCAAGAAAATGCTAGAATAGGACCCTAACATGAAACCTTGGCAGCCTAATGAAACAAACTCGAGCCCTAGCAGTCAATCCAAATGAAACTCTGTTTTCAACTAATCATTCAAAACTGGGAAAACCCCACAATCAAAATAGATTGAATTTTACCAGTAGTATCTCCTACAGCTGAATCGCCACAGGCCTTCGCGAGCCAAATTTCTACCTCCTCTAGGATTAACTCCAAATCAGACGAAGACAGAACCTGAAATATCAACCACGGATGCGAGCTCTCCAGGTAAGAATCAATCCAACGGGAAGAATAATTCCAGAAACAGGAAAATTCAGCGAAACCCTAGAATAAAAACCATCCCAAATTTCGGAAATTCCAAAGGTCCGTGAACCAACCACACAACTCAAACTAAAAGATTGAGCAAGAAATCGTGAAATCTGGAATCTACTGCGGAGACAAAACCTGAAAAGCTCGAGCCTCGAGATCAAATCGTAAGCCAAACCCTTCGAGTTAAATATCGGAGCTCTCGGGTGAGAAAAAGCTGGAGACAAAAGGAAGTCCGAGACCCAGATAAAGAGAGATATATATTAGAGACAGAGTGTTTCTCACACTACTATTTTTTTTCACCGACATAAGTTTGCGTCTAATTTTCTGATCGGACGAACCATACGCATTGAAGAAACCAGATCCATATCCAACGGTCAAGATGATCATTTCTGCGTGGATATTTTTTCCTTTACGTGTCCTACGTGTTATAAGGGTACACGTAGACTTAGACTTTTCACTATTTTTGATGGGTTGTTTGTTGGGAAAAACGGCCGATTCCCACACAAATTATCTTCTATTGGATTATGTATCTACGAATTATTAACCAATGCTAATATCTACATGAACTAAGATTAAATTTGAATTCAATACACGAACTATTGTTAAGCAGCTAAAACCTACAAATTAACAGAATCCGTTTGTTTTGCCGTCTAACCATGCTGACTCAGATTCCACGTAGGCGAGATTAGTAAAACGACGTCGTTCAATATTAAAACCGAAACAAAGTGAAACGACGTCGTTTTGGAAGAACTTAAAATCAGATGGGTTTGTCAGTGGATCGAACCCTGTGCCTCTCGCATGCAAAGCAGGCGCTCTACCATTTGAGCTACATCCCCGATGTCTTACAGGGTCTCATCATATATTATAATCTTCCCCGATGTGTAGAAGATATGAAACTCTTTTTCATAATTATTATGGTTTTGATTAACAATCAATAGAAGAAGGTTATATTAATCCAACAAAAAACAATAAAATCCGAGCAAAAATTGAATCTGATTTATATTTTTTCACTAAAAGGGGTCTTGATTATTTTTTATATTAAATTTGTAATAATTTAAAAAAAAATTAATGATGTTATTCGGTTTTAAAAAAACAAATAACACAATTCTCAAAATAGTGTATTTTTAAGTTTTTTCTGTCAAATATATCATCATTTATTTTCTCAGAATTACCATAAATTCAAAATTAAAAATAATTACCAATTTTTTAATGAGAAAAATATAAATCCTAAATTAAAATATGAAAACTCAAAGATAATGTTTTAATTTTGTTTGTAATTCATTTAAACCAAACAAATGTTTTTCCACACTAATTCATGCTATTTTGTATTTTCAAAATCTACTCAAGTTCTTATTGTTAATAAAGAGACAATTATGAAAACCATAATAATCTTCTATTGATTGTTAATCAAAACCATAATAATTATGAAAAAGAGTTTCATATCTTCTACACATCGGGGAAGATTATAATATATGATGAGACCCTGTAAGACATCGGGGATGTAGCTCAAATGGTAGAGCGTCTGCTTTGCATGCGAGAGGCACAGGGTTCGATCCACTCACCCATCTGATTTTAAGTTCTTCCAAAACGACGCCGTTTCACTTTGTTTCGGTTTTAATATTGAACGGCGTCGTTTTACTAATCTCGCCTACGTGGAATCTGAGTCAGCATGGTTAGACGGCAAAACAAACGGATTCTGTTAATTTGTAGGTTTTAGCTGCTTAACAATAGTTCGTGTATTGAATTCAAATTTAATCTTAGTTCATGTAGATATTAGCATTGGTTAATAATTCGTGCATACATAATCCAATAGAAGATAATTTGTGTGGGAATCGGCCGTTTTTCCTTTCTTAGATAGCCTTCTTGAGAAATGGATAATCTACCTTTCTTCCTAGGCCTGGGTTTTCGGTTTTTTCGGTTTATCCGGGTCGGTTTATCCGGTTTTCGGGTTTTTCGGTTTGAGAAAAAAACGTCCGAAAGAAATTTTTTTAACAATCGGTTCGGTTCGGTTTTTTTATCGGTTTAATCGGTTCGGTTTTAAGTAAATAAAACCGTTCCGAATTAAACCGAAATTTAATTTATTTTCGGTTTAACAAATTTAAATTTAAATTTTTATCGGGTTATTTCGGTTTATTACGGTTTATTTCGGTTTTTCACGTTTTATTTCGGTTTATTTCGGTTAACTACGGTTAATTTCGGTTTATCCGGTTAATTTCGGTTTATCCGGTTAATTTCGGTTTATCCAGTTAATTTTGGTTTACCTGGTTAATTTCGGTTTATCCGGTTAATGCTCCAATTCGTGCAAAAAAAAACAAAACAACACAAACAATGTTTGTCTACAATAACACAAACAGATAATCTAACAACACAGACAATCATAAGAAAATAAGAGAGAAACAGAAACAACAAACAAACAGATAATCTGCATTAACAAGAAATGAAAACAACATTAGTAACCACATCATTCTTGTGATGTCCGAGAATCTACAGCAAACAAAAAAACAAGATTAGTATATGCAACTAAAATTAACAAAAACAAATAAATATGATACTAAAACTTACCAAGTGATTCATAAAAATCAACTTCTTCCAACATTTGAGCTAAGTTAGCAACTTGGATTGGTGAATGAGAAGAACACCGCAACCATTGCTGAGTACACACTAATACCTCAATCATATAAGGAGTTAAAGAACTCCTATACGGATCAAGGATTCTCCCACTTGTGCTAAAAGCGGATTCCAAAGCAACCGAAGATACTTGGATTGCGAGAACGTCTTTAGCAATTTCAGATAATATTGGAAACTTAGCACTGTTTCGCTTCCACCAAGAAAGAACATCGTACTGTAAACCCAAATGATTCTCAACTCTTACTTCTGTTTTTCTGACAAATAGACTTCTAACTCACTACAACCATCTTCACTTCTTCTGTCATTAACCATCTGACTGTAAAGTGAATCCATCCGCTCATAACCATCCTCATCATCGGATAAATCAAAGACAAATCTAGATTGTTCAGAATCACCATGATCACTCTTGTTTCCAGCTGTGTCATTCTGATCAATTTTAGTAAGTCTGAAACTATATTCTTCATACAAACGTTTCATAACACTTGTAACTGATGCATAAAGTTGTCTACTTTCTATGGTATCTTTCCCATAAAGCTTTTCAAAGCAGAGAGAAGCAAATTGCATCTTGTTCCGTGGATCAAAAACACTTGCTACAATCACAAGCTCATTCATATTCATCAATCCATCCCAATACTTTTCAAATTTATCTCGCATAACATGAGCTTGTTTTCTGATTTCCTCATCACTATTGTTACATTTCGTTATTAGATTCCTTTCTATGGTAACAATCTCATTGTAACAAATCGTGGAAGTGACTGATTTTGAAGCTGAAAATGCGAGAGTGCAATTGAAAAATATTTTTAGGAACTTTACCAACCTTTGCGCCTCATCCCAATCTTTCGAAGTTGGTGGTCCAACTCGTTTTTTTTATCTTTCTCATCCTCTTCCATAAAGTAATCGCAGTACAATTTATCCTCAGCCGACATTTTTTCAAAAGCCATCCTTAGCTTAAGGGCAGAAGTCAACATTAGATATGTTGAATTCCATCTTGTAATGCAATCTAAAGCCAAGGTACCTCTAGAGATCTTCCCTGTCTCACACCTCAATTCAAAAGATTTTAACCTCGTGAAAGATGATCTTACATACTTGATTGCGTTCCTAATACTAACAATACTAGTATTAGCCTTTGCTAAACCATCTCTCACAACCAAGTTCAAAATGTGCGCACAACAACGCATATGTACAAAAGTTCCTTCTAGAACTAAAGCGTCCATTCCCTTCATTTTCATAGCGTCCCTGAACAATCTTATAGCTCTATCATTTTCCTTTGCATTATCCACCGTAATAGTGAAAACTTTCTCAATTCCCCATTCATCTAAACAGCTAAGTAAATGTTCAGCAATGGTGTCACCTTTATGATCAGTTATAACCTTAAAGCTAATGATCCTTTTTTGTAACTCCCAATTTTCATCAATCCAATGAGCAGTCACCACCATATAATTGTAAGAGGTTGTCGGAGATACCCAAATATCAGTAGTGAGAGACACTCTTTGCCTATTAACACTAAACAAAGTCTTAAGAGTAGCTTTTTCTTCCATATAAATTGTAGCAATGTCCTTAGTACAAGTTCTTCTTGAAAAAGTCTTGTACATTGGTAATACATTGCTACAAAATCGTTTCCACCCCTCAGACTCAACAAATGAGAATGGTAGTTCATTAATAATGACCATGTCATTTACTGATCTCCTAAAAATTAAAGGATCACATTTCACAACTTTCATATTACCACTGCTATCTCCACTCATCATCTTCTGTTTATCACTTTCTATGAAAGTCTTATATAACTTACATCTTCCTATGTGACCTCTCATTGGACTAGTTCCTACAGTTTTAGAATTGCAACTAATCTCTACCCCACAATAACGACAATTGCATTTGTCATGGTTGTCTTCCGTTTGAATAAAATGTTGCCATACCTCTGCCCTTTTTTGAAATTTTTTCTTCGGATTCGGTGGGAGATCGGAAGCACTTGATCGCTGCGTTTCAGTCCGTTTGTTTCCAGTGGCAATGGGTTCAGGAATTTCATCTCTATCAAACTCCATATTAAGTTAATATAACCTGATAACAAACACATCATCAATAAAAAAGGGCAAAGCAAAGATTCATATTAAAGTGCAAACTAAGTTATCATTCAACGCAAGACCTTGACATAACAGAGACTCGTCCCTGGATAACAAAGTTGCGAGATAAGAAGAGTACAAAGAAACTTAAGCTCTGAAGCATAAACCTAATTTTCATCAGCTGGACTACTCCGAGTGATACATTTAAACGTTAAGTATTTTACAGCATAGCTCAGACAGGTATGATGTCAATAATCAATGTGTTAAAAAAACACATTATACATATATAATCGGGGGAAAGCAAAAGATGTATTAAAATGATTTGCTTTCTTCACTTGGAGGTAATTTGATAATAAGCTATATACATGTATAGATGTATTGCATCATACGAGTGTACCTTTAAGCAACTAAGTGTTACACTCTGTTAAATTTCCACGTACGTGAGAGTAAATTCAAATCTTAAAATATCATGTGATTAGTGCATCATTTGTTAAAATGCTACTGAGCTGATATTATTGTTATTGTACGAAGGAATTAATGTGAATTTAATAGCAAATAATCTCATGATATATATGATAGGTCAATGAAGTGACAAGACTAGAGATGATTATCAAGAAGGATCACTTATCTTTCGGTGAATGAACAAAAAAAAGAGAATCTTATACACTTCTTGACCCACAAGACACCAGAACATATACAGAACAACATAACACTGTACAAATAAACCAGTGGTCAGTTCGAAAATTTACATCGCACTACCGAATAATATAGATTTGTTCTATCTATTTTATTATTAAATATAGACTAAGATCGATTTCACATATTTCACGTTATGGTATATTTAACACTAAGCATTTTGTCGCTACTTTTTATTTCTTTCTACTAATCGCTAAAATTTGGTCCTCCAAATACGCATCATCTGTACATCTGTGTCTTACCATCCAGCTATGTATACCATCCAGCTATGTATAAACTAATATTTGAATCGATACCATCCAACTGTCCAAATATATGGAAAAGCGAATCTAAAACAACAACAACAACAATCTAGAATACACCTAGGCGAATCTAAAAAAGGAGGAGGAGGAGAACTCACCAAAGAGAAAGTCGTAGCCGATAAGGAGAAGGATGAGAAAGAGGAGGAGGAGGAGAAGAAGAAGAAGAAGAAGTTTCTGTCAAAAAAATCATAGAAGAAGAACTGAAGAAGAATTTCCGATCTACCAGATCCGCCGCTGGAGAGAAGGAGGAAGTTTGCGATTTTTCTCTGAAAAATTAGGGTTTGCCAAACCCGATTTTTCTCTTATATAAGTCAGCCAATTTTCGGTTTAGGAAAACCGATCGGTTTGGTATTCCCGAACCAAACCGAAATGTAAACCGAATAAAATTAATTATTTAGCCGATCGGTTTAGCGGTTAAAATTAAACGAAAACCGAAACCGAAAATTTCGGTTCGGTCGGTTCGGTTTTTTCGGTTTTCACCAAAAACCCACCCCTATTTCTTCCTATCTCGTAAAATTTCCATTCCTAAAATCTTCTTAGCCTCACCAAGATCTTTTATGTCGAATTCAATTCCCAACAGTTTCTTTAACTCATGTACCTGCTGTATGTCCTTGGATGCTATGAGAATAGCATCCAGATAGAGCAACAGATACACAAATTCTAGACTTGGTAACCTTTTGAAATATATGCATATATCATAGCTGCTCCTCACATATCCATTTGATCTCATGAATTTATTAAATCTTGTGTTCCACTGTCTAGGAGATTGCTTTAAACCATAAAGCGATCTCTTCAGAAGGCATACATTGTTTGGGTGTTGCTTGCTTATAACTCCCTCAGGTTGATCCATGAGGATTTTTTCTTCTAGATGAATGTGTAAGAAGGTTGTCTTCACGTTCATTTGCTGCAATTCCATGTCATTATGAACTACAATGGATAATAAAACTCGTATACTTACGTGTTTAGCTACTGGAGAGAAGATCTTATGGTAGTGTATGCCCTCTTTTTGTGAGTATCATTTGGCCACTAACCTGGTCTTGAACCTTGGAGCTTCTACACCACTTATTTCTGCCTTCCTTTTGAACACCCATTTGCATCCTATGGGCTTTTGATTATGCTCCCTGTCAACCAAAATCCAGGTCTTGTTCTTGATTAGAGATTGCATCTCTTCTTTTGTTGCCTCTTTCCATTTATCTCTATCAGGATCTTTCATAGCTTCCCGATAATTCCTTGGCTCTAGTCTTTCTCCATCTTCACTTATTAGATAAGCATATCGTGCTACATCTTCTTCATCATCTTCCCATTCTTGAAAATCTTTAAACCTTTCTGGAGGCTTGACTTGTCTTCTGGTTCTGTCTCTCACTAGTTGATAGTCATCAATTCCTTTACTAGTTAAGGTTGATTCTTTTTCTGTCAATTCCTCAGTCTCATCTTGCTCATCTTCATCTGCTTGTTGATTATGAGAAGTTCCACCTTGAACTTGAGCTGAGCTATCTGTTCTGCATCTTTAAAACTTGACAGATCATTAGTCAGAAAAGTTTTAAGAAGTTGTTTACTTACCTGTGTACTTGTTCTCTCTTCTTTGAACATGAGATCTTCTCTGAATATGACATTACGACTAATGGTACACTTTTTCTTCTTCAATTAGCCAAATTATGTAGCCTTTTATCCCCTCTGGATATCCAGTAAACACACCTCTTTTTGCTCTAGGACTTAGTTTGCCTTCATCTGAGTGGACATATGTTATGCAGCCAAATCTTCTTAACCTGGAAAGGTCTGGTTTGACTGAAGTCCACATTTCTTCAAGTATGTTGAAGTCTATTACAGAGGTAGAAATTCTATTGATCAAATATATTGCAGTAGCAGCTCCCTCTGCCCAGAATTTCTGCCTCAAACCACTCTCACTTAGCATGCTTCTAACCTTATTCATGATGGTCCTATTTAGCCTTTGTGCAACACCGTTCTGTTGAGGTGTATAGGTGCAGGTCTTGTGCCTTATCATACCCTCTTCCTTACACAAATTTTCAAATCTAGAGTTGCAGAAATCTAGACCATTATCAGTTCTAAGTCTTTTTTACTTTTCTTTCAGTCTGAGTTTCAACCATTCTTTTCCATTCACGGAATTTATCAAAGGCTTCATCTTTTGTTTTTAAAAAGTAGATCCAGACTTTTATGGACCAGTCACCAGTAAGTGAAAGGAAGTATTGACAATGTCCTAAACTTAGAGGAACATTAGAAGACCCCCAGAGATCAGAATGGACATAGTGCAGTTTTTCCGTGGTTGTGTGTTTTCCCTTGGTGAAGCTTACTTTGTGTGTCTTTCCAATGACACAATCTTCACAGAATTCTAAGTTAGAAACTTGACTATTGTCAATACATTCTTTCTTCATTAACATATCCATGCTCTTTTGGCCAATGTGGCCTAACCTGCTGTGCCACAGTTTGTTATGATCTTTTGAGACATTTAAGCTTGCTGCATTTGACTCTACAGAACTGTTGCTCACTTCTCTGGCCTTTCCTTGGAGGATATATAATGTGTCTTTTCCCTTTTTAGCTCCTTTTATAATCAGTGTACAACCTTTGATGATTTTCATCACACCTTTTCCTTCTTTGAATTCACAGCCTTTGTCTTCTACAGTCCCTATACCAATCTCATTCATGAATCTAAGATCATGTAAGACAAATGTTGCTCCATCCGGGTTTTCAAATTTGACTGTTCTTATCCCCTTTACTTCGGTCTGAGTGTCGTTGGCCATTCTGACTATTCCTTGGAGTCATGTGGAATGAACAACCAGTGTCCATTACCCACTCTTCCCTATCATTGTCTGTGTGCGATAGATTTAGAGGCAACAAGCCTGGCAAGATCTTGGGTATCATCTCTGGCCAGAGAAGATTCACTTCTCCCAGGTGATGTACTTTTGTTCTTGTTACGCTCAAGCCACTTGTAACATTGTTTCTTGAGGTGACCCTCATTGCCACAAATCCAACATACCCTTTTCCCATCTCTAGATTTGGACCGAGACTGATTTCCCTTTCCTTTTCCTTGATAAGCTGTTTTGGTTCTAGTTCTGCCCCTGACATAATGTCCTTCAGAACTTACTATACCAGTTGTGCTCTCCTTAAGTTCCTTTTCCTTAGATCTTGCTGAGTTAGCTACATCCTCCAGCTTTATCGCTTCCTTGCTGTACTTTAGCATTTCCTTGAGTTGGTCATATTTAGGAGGCAATGAGTTCAACAAGAGGATCGCCTGCATTTCCTCTGGAACTTCGATAGTGAGATGACTTAAGTCTCCTATCATTTTCAGAAACTCATCGATGTTTTCATCGATTGGTTTATGATCAACCATTTTATAGCTGTAAAGTTTCAGTTGAGTATGAACTCTATTAGGCAAAGATTTGGACATGTAAAGCCTTTCCAATGTTTCCCATGTCTCAGCTGCGGTTTTACATCTTTCGATCTTTCTAAGAACATGATCTCCAACGTTTAACATGATTATGTTCATAGCCTTCTCGCACCTTTCTTTCCTTGTGCTATCAAGATCGTCTAGTTTCTTTTCTTCCCCAGAATCTTGATCCTTTCTTTCAGAGGATTCTGGACTCGATGTTTTCTTTACCAAAACATCTTTCAATCCTAATACACTCAAATGAGCGTACATTCTCCTCTTCCAGAGAGAAAAATCTCCCGATCCATCAAATCTATCTACCTCACTTCTAGACCCGGACATGATTCACAAGAATAGATCAATTGAAGAATAGATCAATTGAATTGGGTAATTGAGAAACTTGCCTTTGTGGAATTCTTCTTCCTTTTTGCGCAGGTTCTGATACCAATTTGTTCCACTTTGATGTTGACTTCTTGATCAACATAATTACAAGAAAGAACACGGACAATTTACGAATTCGGGTCAAACCGCCACCTACGTCTCAACGGGAGAAATTCTGGAATTCACTAAGCATAAGAACCCTCAAATTCGAGGTTTTTCAAGATTACACATGCACGAATCTCTGTCTCTCTCACTTATCTCTCTCTAATGTCTCTGTTTTTCGTTAAAAGAACAGAGTGAATTTCTAGAGAAATAGAAGAACACTATTTACACTACTTAAGAATATAAGACCCTCTATTTCATTTAGAGTCTTACTCTTACTTATACAAAGATATTAGGACATTCCCTTCATTGACTTTGGTAATGTTTCTGTACATTTATCTGTAAATCAATCAAAACTATTTTACAAACATACCAATTTTCAACCGTTATACCAATCGTATAAATGTTTAAAAACACTTGAAACCACAATCAGCCGTATCTACAAACTCTCATAGCGATTAGACGAATCAAGCATATATATATATATATATATTAATTGAGAATCATTTTAACAAAATAACTTTATGTTGACGTGTGATTTACAAGTGTATCACGCTGATGTGTCACACTATTAGACCATTTAAGAAAAATATTATTTAGGACATAATTTACTAGAGTATTTACGAAAATTATCATTATACATTATATTATATGTAAATCTCTAATATTTCGATATACAATGTATTCAGTCATAAAATTTAAATAAAATATAAAACAGAATATAAATTTTGAAAAATTAGTCAAACAAAATATAAAACAAAAATTTAGTTTAATTGAATATTTATCATATATATATTTTTATCCAAAATAGATACAATTTAAATCTATTTGTATAATCCGATTTTATTATCTATTTCATTTTCGTAATCAATATTAAAAAATTTAAAAAAATTATTTTAAATATGAGATAAATTATATATATATATATATATCTAATTTAAATTAACAAAATAAATAAATAATTATTATTTATAAATATTTTTTCCACGCAGTACGTGAGTCAAAATCTAGTTTACTTTTTATTAAGTTAATAATAAATAATATATCAAATCACTAAAGTGTATCATATTCTTATTCATACGATATACTCCGAATTGTAAAGATTGATACAATTTTGATGTCA
This sequence comes from Pugionium cornutum, assembly GCA_018901935.1. Taxonomy (NCBI): domain Eukaryota; kingdom Viridiplantae; phylum Streptophyta; class Magnoliopsida; order Brassicales; family Brassicaceae; genus Pugionium; species Pugionium cornutum. The sequence goes on from CM032163.1 coordinate 38,068,630, forward strand.
ATTTCATTGTGTAAATAATTGAAATCCAGAAAATGTTTCTTGATGAGGAGAAGAAAATTTAATTGGATATTTTTTAGTTTTCTTTCCTGAGTTTTTCCCAAAAGGCCACGCTTTGTGTGATCTCTTCATTCTTCAACCTAATCTCCACTTCCTTTTTCTGAAAGCTCTTTTCTACTAATAATTGTATGTTTGATTAAAGTTTACCATTAAAATATTATTAATTTCCTTAATTATTCTTCCTTATTTGGTTTGGTAATTAATGAAAATACAGTCTTCAAATTCATTTTTTTCGTTTCCACTATCTCTAATATATTAATTAGTCAGAGGTTTCGGTTTTTTTGGTTAATAGGGTTGGGTTTTTTGGGTTTAAGTTTTCTCGGTTTTGAAAAATATCGATAAAAAATAATTGGTTCGGTTCAATTATTTTTTCAGTTTAATCGATTCGATATTTAGTATAAAAACTATTCTGAATTAACCCGGATTAAAATTTGATTTTCAGCTTAATTACATAAAATTTAGGTTTAATCGGTTTATTAGTTTGTATTTTGGTTTTTTCGGTTAATTAAAATTAATTTGGTTCAATTATTCGGTATAATTTGGTTTATTGGTTTATATTTTTGGTTTTTCTGAGTTTTCGAACCGAACCGTAAACCGATTAAAATTATTATTATATCTGATCAGTTTAGTGCATATAATAAAATCAAAACCAAAAATTCTGGTTCGATCAGTTCGGTTTATTCGGTTTGGGCCGAATGCCCATGCATAATATTAATTGAGAAACATTTTAAAAAAGAAATCTTACATTCATGTGTGATTTATAATTTTTTATCTATTTAATAATATTTTCTATCTAATATATAGATAATTTAAATTTATTTATATAATCAATATTAAAAAAGTTTTAAAAAGAAAAATTTATATAAAAGATAATTATGTAGATATCTAATTTATATTTATTAAATAATTAATTAATTATAATGTGTGAATCTAAATCTAGTTCAAATTGAATCGAGGAAACTTAATTTTTTTTTGTCACGTAAACTTAATTTTTATGACTATAAAACTTGATTGAACAACATATACCATACAATATTATGCATTTCTATAGACACTTTGATAGTTATAAAACTACTTTGTTTCTTATACCGAACAAAACCGTGAATTACAACAAAAAATCCAAGTAAAAAAATGAATATAGATTTCCAAAAACACATTAATAAAAAAATGGAGAGAATTCTTATTTTATTAGATTAAGCGATGTACATGTGAATTTGAATAGCAAGCAATAGAATACAAATAAGAGTGAAGTAAATAAGAGTATGGACAATAACAGAAACACCACTTGTCTGAAATGTTCCAAACTCTACAACTCGGTTTCTCCCTGGAACTTGAATCAATAGTCCTGGAGTTAGCAACACGAATAGCGTCACTGCCACAAATATCGGTCCCCAATCAGGCATCTTTAGAGTGAGAGAGAGAGAGAGAGAGAGAGAGAGAGAGAGATGATCAATGCAAATGCATAAGCCTATGTTTTTATATGTGAAGGAAAGTAGTAGTGAGAGGAGAAGAGAAGATTAGTAGTAATAAGAAAAAAGTGGTTTGAATGGAAAGGACAAAGTTTAGTGACATGGAAGGATTAAAAAAAAGTGATCTTAAGAAAAGAAGAGATTAAAAGTGATGGTCAAGTTGTGTAAGGAATTGAAGGATTCACATTTTGTGTGTAATGGAATGTGATCTCACATGGGTTTTGTTTTGCTTTGGATCAAAGGAAACAAATATACAAAGTAGTCGTCGGTCCATACATATATTATGGTTTACTTTACTATCAATTATTTAGCCTTTATTGGAAATAATTATTTGAGAATTATTTCATAGGAAAAATGAATTAGTGTGAATCCTAAAAAGTAGACATTCTCAATTTTGTTGGATCCAAGTTTGAGGGTAAAATACTAAGTTATATATATAATAATTTTTCAAAATTCTATTTTTGACATTATTATTAGCTGGTAATAATATATGAGATTGAATGAACCAATTTTTGCTAAATAAACTTAATTTAATTTGGGATGACTTGATCAGCAAGTGCAATAGTTGTACTACACTTCTCTATAGTTTTAGCAGATGTAGATATTTGACTCCACCAATTTTAAATCATTCCGTTGTGATCGAAATGACAAAAAATTGAATTTGTCTAATTGAAAATTAATAAATATTTTGATTTTTAAATGATTATCAATTTAATATTTTCAAAAATACCGTTAATTTTTTTCTTCTAAAAGTATTAAACGCTAATATTTTTATTTTATAATTAATAAATGGGTTTACTACTGAGTAATATCCTAAAATAATATTTTTTTTAAAAATTTATCTTCTAAATTTAGCATATTAAAAATAAAATTCCTAAAATAGTACAAATTATTATGCGAAAATAATTATTTACCTCTAATAAACTATATATAAAATTAAAACATAATTTTTGGATTCACTTTTTCTAATTTAGGGTTTAAATTTTTTTGATTAGAATGAGATTTTTAATTATTTAATATTAAATTTGTGATATATTTGAATTAAAAAACTTCAAATAATCCTATTTTACACAATTATCCTTATTTCTATAATTAAAAACTTAAAAACATGTTAAAATATTTTAGAATGTTATAAATATTTATAAAAAATTTTGTAAACCGGAACAACAAAATATTTAATTAGTTGCACTATTTTTACGTTTATTCGGAAGTGTAAAGTTTGATTCTAAAAAAAAACATTTTTGTAAACTGATTTATTACGGTAGAGAACAGGTTTGGATGACACGTCAGCATATGCAAAACAAAATGAAATTGTTGACAGTGGGATTTGAACCCACGCCCTTTCGGACCAGAACCTTAATCTGGCGCCTTAGACCAACTCGGCCATGTCAACTTTGCTGTAACAAATTGATTATTTATTATTTTATTGCTAAAACCAAACTAATCAACATGAGAAACACATGAGTAAGAGTACACTTGCAGTTGTCGAATGATAAAGAGTAGTTTTTATAGCATCCATGGTGAGTTGCCTACTTACATAAACACCACGTCACAAACCACACGATCATTATACAATAAAGAGTTTTGGTGTATGGAACTGAGAAGCTATCTGTAGCTTCCAAAAACAGGTGAAGCTCTTCTTCTTCCAGCTTCCTCTATTTCCTCTTCTGACAAAAGCGATGCCTCAGGCTCAAAATCCGAGCTTTCTAATTGGTTCTGAAGCTGTAGTAAAGGAAATATAAAAAGATTCAAAAATGCTATATCAATTTGGAATCTTTGACAGGTTCGATCAAGTTGAAGCCAATCAGTTCTCACTAGACTCAGATAAATTCCCGTTTACTAAACCAAATCCTTCTGTTTGTGCTAATGTAAAGTATCTTCATAGATCAACAACGAATGTTGAAGACTGGTTGTTTATTACCTTTTTAAGGATAGCAGATTGGTCATCAAGTGGAAATTTACGCATATACTTTAGCATCTCCAGTTGCTACATAAGCACATTTCAATATTTATAAATTGAACTTCAATGGGATTTCTTTGTTTTTTTGTAACAGACAAACTGACATTACCTGTTCTTGTAATCGTTGTCTTGCTTTCATTTTCTGTTCAAATCCATCGGGTCCAAGCTCAGCTTCTTCACATGCCATCTCCTCCCTATTAACTGTGTATTAGCTTTCATACAATAAAACCCTCATACATCTAATCATTTCAGATTAAGAAAATAGTAACAATTTAGTACCAACGCTAGAGGAAACAACTTTCTGACAAGACTGGAGAAGAGAGCGAGCTTACTTAGCGAGGAACTTGTAGAAACTGATCATCAATTCTTTATCGTTTTCATATGTCGAGTTTAGCTTTCCCAAACAGCCAATACCGAATCCAGGGTCTGCTTTATCGATGTAGAACTTTCACTACGAAACATGTAATAGTGAAACAAAATAGCCAAAAAAGCTAAAAGAGAACTTTACCAATTCCCATCTCCAAGAAAATCTCCTCTTGAATTGCTGTTGTAACCGCTACAGCTTCCTACATTGGATCAAGCATCCACACAATATAACAGATATCAAAACATTGCCTTGAGAATACGCAAAACAGCGATTAAGGTAAATTAAACACAATCTTTTTGAAGTCGCGATGAAACAAAGCTCTTCAGTAATCAACAAAACTTAAAGCAAACCTCATCGAATTTGAAAACGACATTAGTCAGTCTCCTAACAATACTCTCAAGTCTTAATCACAAATCAGTAATATTCGTATTTCGTAATCGAGCAATAAAAACACTCACATGTTTATCATCCACGGCGTCTGAGATTCGTTTCTTCACATCTGAGAGAGAAACATCTGATAAATTGATTCACAAACTATTAATTAAAACAAACACAAACATATATTACCCGGTTGCGAAGTCAAGTAATCAAATCGATCAAAGAGATAAACCATCTGCTCTTTCGTCAACATCCCAGAGCTTTGTAGCGACGCCATTGCCAAAAAAAATACACTATCTTCGGAGCAGAAAAAGCCAGAAGAAGCTGTAAACAAAGTCGAATGCCACAAATAACGTAGAAGGACGAAAATACCCCTAATAATAAAGCTCACAAATAGAACTAACACAAATTTTATTGAAATATCTTAAAATTTAATTTTAACAAAAAAAAAATTAAATAGTAAATTAGAAAACAAATTAATATAATATTTTTAATATATTTATAATTTAGTTATGATATATATATATATATTTTTAAACATAATTTATGTTATTTTTTAAAATTTTAAATTTAAAACAATAAATTTAGGAGTACTATTTTAAAATAGCACTATTTTAAATTTTTTTCTAAATTTAATTCACTAAGACTAAATTTTAAAGAGTAATATCCTAAAATAGCATTTTTAAAGTTTTTTTTCCAAATCTAACATCATAAAATTAAATTCCCAAAATAGCACAAATACTTATGTGAAAATACTTATTTATTTTAAATAAATTATACATAAACTTAAAGTATTGTATTTTAGTTCATTATTTCTAATTTAGGGTTTAATTTTTTCTATTAAAATATAATTTTAATGCATTTTAATCTTAAATTTGTGTTATTATTGGAAATTTAAACTAATAATGCTATTTTTGAATAAAAACTTAGAAATGTGCTATTTTATACATTTGCCAAATTTTAAAAATAACATAATTTTTTATATAAAAATATTTATTTTTCTTAAATTAGTTACAAATAAAATTAAATATTATATTTGAATTTATTTTTCTGATTTAAATTTATTTTTCTTATTAAAAATATGTTTATTAATATTAAAATAAACATATTTTAATATAAAATATATATTTATTAAATAAATTAGTTTAAAATAAATTAGTAATGTTACATTTAAAATAAAAATTAAAAAATATTATTTTTTCAATTGTTTTAAATTTAAAATAAAAATTAGAAAATATTGTTTTATGATATTCCCTTTATCATGGATGAAATGGGGGTAAAGTAGATTAGATAATAAGTATTTCATTAATTAAAAAGATAATACACGCAATAATACAAGGTTTAAAACGCTAATAATTAATATAAAAATCTAAAAATCCTCGTCAAGCGAGAAGACGTGATTATCGAAGGCGCCGTTTCCGTTAACGCTAGACATAACGGAAGCTTTTTGGTAATCACCAACTCTCTTCTCAAAGAAGTTTGTTTTACCCTGAAGCGAGATTAACTCCATCCAATCAAACGGATTTGACACACCGTACACCTTATCGTATCCGAGCGCACCCAAAAGCCTATCTGCCACGAATTCGATGTATTGACTCATTAGGTCACGATTCATCCCCACCAAAGCGCATGGAAGTGCGTCGCACACAAATTCTCTCTCGATCTCGACGGCGTCGCAGACAATCGATTTCACTCGCTCCTCAGTTAGCTTCGTCCTCAAGAGTGTGTAGATGAGGCAAGCGAAATCGCAGTGTAATCCTTCGTCTCGAGAGATCAATTCGTTTGAGAAGGTTAATCCAGGCATGAGTCCACGTTTTTTGAGCCAGAAGATAGAGCAGAAGCTACCGGAGAAGAAGATACCTTCTACGCAAGCGAAAGCAACAATACGCTCAGCAAAAGACTGAGATCCGTCTATCCACGTCATCGCCCACTGCGCTTTCTTCGCGACGCAAGGGATGGTTTCGATGGCGCGGAAGAGATGGTCTCTCTCCTTGTTGTCTTTGATGTATGTATCGAGGAGGAGACTATACATCTCAGAGTGGATGTTCTCAATCGCGATCTGAAAACCGTAGAAAGCACGCGCCTCCGAGACTTGAACATCGGACATGAATCGAGAGGCCAGATTCTCCAGAACGATTCCATCTGAAGCGGCGAAGAAGGCGAGGACATGTTTGATGAAATGTCGTTCGCCGTCGTTGAGATTCTCCCAATCACGACCGTCTTGTGATAGATCAACTTCCTCCGCCGTCCAAAATGATGCTTCGGCCTTCTTGTACATCTCCCAGATCTGTGGGTAGTGAATTGGAAACATACAGAATCTGTCTGGGGTTGGAGTAAGAAGCGGCTCTTCTGGCATGGAAGGCATCTTTTCCACTGATTTTGATGAAAGAAAAAGAAGAGAAATCGATTTGAAAAGATTGAAGATTTGATTTGATGATTTTCCTGGGATCTAGGGATGAGTATATATACTAGAAAATCGAAAGGGTTTTGGGGGTTTGAACAGAGGAGGGAAAGATACGGAGGGAATTGTGAAAACGTTTGAAATACTCTTTTGAAAAGCTTGTTGGGGAAGATGAAGGGTATTATCGTAAATAAAAACTGAAATTTTGGTCTAATAACCGAGGGAAATTATAAAGTTGGCGGCAGCATTCGATAAATTCGCCAGCTAAGTCTAATGGGCAAAACCGTCATTTTCGATTAAATGGTTAAAATGACACGAACGTATGTAGTTCACGTGTTCTGTTGTGAGGTACACGCGCGTTCGTGTGGATTACGTTTTCAAGCCCAAGTTGATAAACGGGATGATCACAAATTCGACTTGAGATAATTATATGTCTCACAAATAGTAACTGGGCTAATAATGGGCTTTAAGATAATTTCTTCTCTAAGGGTTTGAGTGAAGCCCAATCAACAACCTCTGACTCGTGCCTCCAGCAGCATCCATAAGCAAATGTCAACTGGTCAAACAGATCCCACCACATCTACTCTTAAGTAAGAAAGACAGTTTTAGATTCCTTGGACGCTGAACATGAATGAATCCAAAGCTTCGAAAGTTTCACCGTACCACTTCACTGGCCTATTTGGAAGATGATACTCTCATGATTGAATTTTTAACTAGGCCTGTCAAGCGGGTCAGACCCGCCCCGCCTGACCCGCCCCGCGGCGGGTTACAGATTTTTTTGCACAAAATTTTTTTACCCGCAAAACCCGCGAATCAATTTTTTTAGATCCGCACCCGCCCCGCATTAATCAAACGGGTCCCGCGGGTGACCCGCGGGTGACCCGCTTCATTTTACAAAAAAATTAAAAAAAAATGAATAAATTTAATTAAATTAAAATATTTAATAAATTTAATTAAAATAAAACATTTAATACATTTAATTAAAATTTTTTAAAATATTTAATAAATTTAATTAAACTAAAATATTTAATAAATTGATTTAAATTAAAATATTTAATAAAATTAATTAAAGTTTCTAAAAATATTTAAATAATTTAATTAAAATATTTAATAATTTTATTTATTTGGGTTTAAATTAGTTTGGGTCTAAATTAATTGGGCCTGAATTTGATTAATTTGATTGAGCCCAAAATTTGTGGGTACCCGCTAACCCGCAAATTAAAAAGTTGCGACCCGCACCCGCCCCGCTCTAAATAACGTTCGACCCGCACCCGCCCCGCATATGAAAATTTTTTTTTCACTCGACCCGCACCCGCCCCGCAGCGGGTCAAATGGGGCGGGACCCGCGGGTAAAGAATCATATTGACAGGCCTATTTTTAACCGCGTATTTGTTGTACCTCAGTTATGCGATTACAACTTATTGGACAAACTAAGTATTAAATTTAAATGATAAAAATAGTTTGAATGTTTTTATTAATCAAATCGGTTAAAAAAAAAAGATAATTTTCCAAGATAAAATCATCTCTTAGCTAATTAATTCTCTCATCTTTTTTATGTCGCCATCTTTCTACTTTTATAATCTTCAACGTTCTAATCATTGGTCGTCATTAATATTTATAAATACTCATAAATATTCATAAATTCTCCTCCTATAGAGGTTCAATGTCGTCCTCAATAGTCGGTGAAATAAGATGTTTTACTGAACTCTCTGGCGACTCCTCGAAAATGACACAACCACTATCTAACACTACACCTTTGGGATAATGAATCAATTCTTGTTGGGCCGAACTCTCATTGTAAGCAGGGCGAAGTCCACCTCCAACAATATTTTTGCAAGGATTTGAAATAGGAAAGAATATATTGTAAAAGTCCAAATTTTGGATCCTTTTAAAAAATTAACTTGCAAATTAGAAAATGTATTAAAAATTTGATTTTTGGTAAAATAAAGCTCATGGAAAGAAATATGACACACATTCGATAAGGATAATACAATATTATGGATTTGTTTTCGTAATCTAATAACAAATAAAAAGTAAAATTCAATGGTGAAAATTCAAGTTGATGAATAAAGTTATAATTGTATTTATGAAATTCGATCTATAGTTTGTTTTTCTTTCTATAAAAAGTAAATCCACTAAATAAAAAATAGAAGAGGATGTTGAACGGTGAAGTCGTGCTCGAGAGCCACTATAGCAGTCGATGATGATTCTTCTCGAATGAAAAACCACCGGAGCCAGTTATATGGACACAGCAGCATTTTGGGAAAAGAAAGAAACAAATAAAAAACCATTTTAAACGATCTTAAACTTGGTAGGAATATTCTTGACTCTTTTATCTAATCACATCTACGAGCAGTTTGTCATTCCTAATAATATTATGAAAGTTATAGCTATTTTCTCGAACAATATCTACATAATACAGATCTGCAACTAGCACCAATGCTAGTAAGAGAGGAGAATCAAACAAATTCAGAACGATCTGAAATTTAGTGAGTAGACCTATGACATCTAGACCTAGTTTTCTGTAAAAAATAATATTGCTTATTCTAGCCGTTTTATAGTTATTATGGTTTTACTACTAAACCTAATATGTGAAAGGTGTTTTTGTGACCACTATGCAAATAGCAAGGTGAGGATGTTTCTATGTTTCCTACTCTCGCTTCATTATTAATCGTTATATGTAGTGTTGGTTTAACATAAATATTTGTATAAATCGTATATAGTAAACGACGCATACTTCTTTGATTGCGTATATATCTTATTAGAGTATTTGTATTGGTTTAGTTGTACGGTTGCACTAAAACGGGTATGGTGATTGAAAACGGGAACGGACACGGAGACAAAAATGGTAAAATCAAAATTTTAAAAAGCACATACGGTATAGATACGCACGTTTATCGCTGTTGTTAATGAATAACAAAAAGGGCAAATGTCTAAAATAGCATATTTTTAAGTTTTTGTTCTAAAAATAACATCATTAGTTTAAATTTCCAATAATAACACAAATTTAAGATTAAAATGCATTAAAACTATATTTTAATAGAAAAAATTAAATCCTAAATTAGAAATAATGAACTTAAATACAATACTTTAAGTTTATGTATAATTTATTTAGAATAAATAAGTATTTTCACATAAGTATTTGTGCTATTTTTGAGAATTTAATTTTATGATGCTAGATTTAGAAGAAAAACTTTAAAAGGTGCTATTTTAGGATATTACTCTAACAAAAAGACATCAACAATTTATCGCTATAATTGATAGGTATCGCTAGTGATCGTAAACAAACATGATTTAAAGATATGATATATATAATTTAATAACTTTGTGAATTATCTAATCTCACCTGCCACATGTAAAATCATAGAAAGGAGATAATAAATTATTATTATTTATATTAGAAGAATAAAAGAGGTTTGCAAAAAGATAGAGCATGTGCATCACATGAAACAATATTAAGATGTTCCCTATTCTTTTTTATTATTCTTTGAATTTTTTATAAAAAAATCCAAAATATAGTAAATAATAAAATGATATATTAAAAATAAACCTATCCACAAATAGATTTTGAAAATTTGAATCTATATACTTAAACAACAATTATTATTATCTTTAAACCATTAAAACCAAAGTTGCCAATAATAAAAAACTTTGATTTTATGTTTCTCCAGTAAAAAAAATGTTTTCCATAGTGAAAAATTATATTTCTACATAACTAAGAACAAAATTTAGAGAGAAAAAGTTTATGGAATATTACAGTTCAAAATTTTCAGATAAATACGATATTACAAGAATTGAATTAAACTAATTAGTCTTGAAAGATTTCCAAACAATATTTGAACTTTTTTATGATAACTAGTGTGGTCAACATATTACTTCATTATTTGAGGTGTACACATTTTCAATAAAATTTCACTTCAAAAAGTTAAATATCCAATCTTTTGAAAACTTATATCAATGTGTTTCAACCTATGAGACATTTGATTCTTAGTTGAACTTCTCTTTGATCAAAGGTGTTGTTCTGCTATAAATACTTTAAACCAAAAATATTTAATTGGGTCACACTTGATCAAATTCCCAACTTTGTTTGACATTTCTTGTACTATTTTTTTGTCTCTATTTGATGTGATGTTCCTTTTATTGAAGATTTAGATCCAAGTACGATCTAGTTTGATCATTTTTGTGTAAAAATACTCTTGTTTCTCTATATCACATCTTTATACACAACATTTTCTAAAAAATGATATTTTTACTCACTACACATTTTTTTCATATTCAACCATATTTTATAGAGTAATACCGTAAAAAATAGCACTATTTTAAGTTTATTTTCCAAAATTTAGCGCAATAAAACTAAAATTCAAAAATATAGCACAAATTGTTATGTAAAAATAATTATTTATCTTAAATAAACTATATATAAAATTAAAACATAATATTTGGATTCACTTTTTCTAATTTAGGATTTAATTTTTTTCATTAAGAAGAAATTTTTAATTATTTTAGTATTAAATTTATGATATTTTTAGAAATTTAAATGATTAGTGATATATTTGGAACAAAATATTGAAATAGTGATATTTAGTCAATTGCCCTATTTTGTATTCCATCACACCACTAAAAGACAAAACAATTTATCCGGCTAGTTTTTTCTTTGTTTTTATACTTAGTTTTCCATCATTTATGTGTATATATGTAATACAATAATATCTCTTCAAATAGTTGTACACATATGTCGAAGTTAGGAGTTGATGAAAATGTCTTAGTGATAAGTAAAATTAATATATGAGTAGTTTTTGCCCAAAATTTTTTAGAAAGATGTGAATCAATTATCATATTCTTTAGTCTTTCCATGATGATTCGATTCATTCGTTATACAATACTATTTTGTTGTGGTGTGCACGCATATATCCTGTGATTTTGAATTTCCTTTGATTCACAAAAACCATTAAATAACTTATTACATAATTCGAGATTGTTATATGTTCTAAGAGTTTCACTGTATTTCATCGATTTAGTAAACTTATCAAAACTTTATCTTTAATCTCAAGAAATAATTTCATATCTCTTGTACTATCATTTATAAAAGATATGAAGTACTTACACTTTACAAGTGATAGTGGCATTGTTGAAGCTTCCTAGGATGAACATATTCAATCTTTTCTTTTGTATCGTATTGTATCGAGGTGAAACACACTCTTTTTGTTTTATCGTATATGTAATCTTCACATCATATGACATAATTTTTTATGTCATAATACTGTCATATGTTTTTATTACAATAGCGAATGACTCATTATTCATATGTCACAAGTTTTCACTGCATCAAATATAATGTTTCATTGTCACATGCTTTAATGTTCAATATGTCATTTTCTGATTCAATTTTATTTACAACATTTTCAAATATTCCCAAAGATAAGAAGTTTTTGTCTATTTTGGAATGTATCTCGCATTTGTGAGTTTTATGCTCAATATATCAACATTCTTGATCTTGATTGTTCATACACCTTTGAGTTTAAACATGGTCTTGTTATCCATTCTAGCAACACCTACAACATCTTTATCTATATGCATGATCCATTCATCTTCTAGTTGAATATCTATTGAAAACAAGACTTCAACACACATACAAAGAAATTGTTTCAAATGTGTTATATGTTATTTTATTATCGTCATTTGAAATGCTCCAGAATAAATCAACCTAATAGTCCAACACATACAAAATCTACTCTCACATTTTGTAGAGAAACACCAAGTTTGAATATAAATTTCGATGAAAAGAAAATTGAGTTAGAACACTAATATTACATTTGATCATTCATGTCTTATATGTTACTTAATAAAGATAGGGATACACAAAAATTCCGAATCGAACTGAAATTCTCAAATCCGAAATAAAATTATAATATAATCAAAATAAAATAAAAATTATTAATCCAAATTAACTGATAACAAACCGAAATTAAAATTTTAAATAAAACTGAATTAATCAAAATTCATTAAAACAACTTATATTTTTAACTAAACATATATACAATGTATTAGTATATATTAAAATCCAAAACATTAATTAAAACTAGTTAATTAATTTTATTATTATATTTTGTCAAAATCTATTTGAACTAAAATATACTCGAAAGCTAAAAAAATCGAAATAAACCAAAGAGTTATATTTAAATGAAACCTATTTTCTAAAATCTATAAAAAAAAATTCAAGCCGAATGAATAACTGAAATTTATTCTATAAATTATCATTTATATAGATTTTATTTATACTTTATTTATTTAATTATTGATAGAAAAGGTAAAGATTTAATATAAAATAATGATTATCACATGTGACCCGTGATTTTGAAAAGATAATATTTATCGTGACATATTACAAAAGTATTAATTTTGGTTTGCAATCGAATAGTCTTTTTAGTCAAATAATTTATAAAACATATGAATCAGTTTGAATTTTACTCAGATTATAAAGCATTCAAAGACTGATATTTTAATAATTACCAGAAGATATTTTTTTGTCAAAAAAAAACAAAAATTAATCATGTTTACAATTTTTCTAGATATACATTTCTTTAAAATTTGTCAACTTAATCGGACGATCGAGAATGAGTCAGCTTACAAAGAAGAAACCCAATCAGCTTTCACAAGTTTGAATTGAAAGCTACAGAGGAGATGACGCGTGGATAATACGGCAATGGCAAATATGTAATTAATAGTGAAATTAAGGGGCTATTTGGGTAAGTAAATTCTGATAAAATCTTCAGATCCACCATTGAGGACCATCTCTTCTCTCATTCTCTCTGACGTGTTTTCTCTCATCCTCACGTCCAGCGGATTTCCAGGAAGCTTAGTAAAACGTATGGTTTCTCTCTCTTGTCTCTCTATGTTTAACTTTCCGTATAATACCTAAATCTTGTGTTGTTTTTTTCTTTCGATTTTCGATGTTTATTCCGTTAAGATTCTCCTCCAAAATCTCGTGGTTTTTTTAAACCTTCCGATCAGTTTAGAGCTTTGGTTTATTTTTCCATGGTGATTGTGTTTTAGAAATTTTGGGATGATGAATTTAGGAATTTTTTTAAATTTGACGGAAGATTAGAAAATTAGGGTTTTCTACTTTTCTTGGTTCCAAAATTCGCTGAAGCCTGTTTCTTTTACCTGTGAATTGATCGAAAGAAAGAGAGAAAACTTCAATGATTATTCATCTTTTGATTTTCTGTTTTCAAACATGGTCGATTTGATTTTGTATGTTCGAAGATATTGTCACGAACTGGCGAATGGATGTTACCTTAATGGTGAATGTGAAAGAAACTATGGTAATTGTGTTGATTTTTAGACTAATTTAGTTTTTTCAACTGAATGTTCTTATTTGAGTTCTTTCTGCTTGAGTTATTAGATTGTGTGTTTTAATGGATTTGTAAATCTAAATCAAATTCAAATTTATTGAAATAATGTGTTTTTAGTTTTATGATTTATAAATATTAATTTAAATCACTTATTATTCAGTTTTATAAATTTATTTATATACTTGATATCAAAGATTGTAGGATTAATATTTATGAAAGATTTCTATTTTGAAAATAGAGAAAATGAAAGAAAAAATGATTGCTAGCTACACAAACTATATCTCATCACATGTACACATATTTGGATATTAAAATGTATTGAAAACTAAATGAATTATATGGATAACATGTTGACATGTATAAACTATTATGAGTTATGGTTTTACATTTGGATATTAAAATGTATCGAAAATTAAATGAATTATATGGATAACATGTTGACATGTATAAACTATTATGAGTTATGGTTTTAACATCATAATTTTCTTTTCAGTCGGTCGATATACATACCTTAACATGTATAAACTATTATGAGTTATGTTGTTAACATCATAATTTTCTTTTCAATCGGTCGATATACATACCTTATTGGAACGAGTCGACTACGGAGCTCTCCTCTCTCTCTAATTGAACCATTAGTTTCTCGATTCCGCATAGGTTTTTCTTCTCTTTTTTTTCTTTTGCTTCTTCTTCGCTCCAAAATTGCGAGCAGGATTCAAATTATAGGTCGGGTCGGGTTTCTATCTAGGATAATTTGTTAATTCCGGGTCGGGTTGGGTTTTTAACCCACCAGATTAATCCTTCCGATTATGGTTTCGACCAACTGAAAAGATGATTATGATGTTAACAGCATAATCCATAGTAATTTATATATGGCACTATGTTATCCATATAGTTCGTGTAGTTTTCGATATATTTCAATACTGCAGATGTGTCGCTATGTGATGAGTTATACTTCATGTAGCTGGCAATCATTTTTCCCAAAATGAAATCCGAGGGAAAATTTATAAATATTTGTAAATTCTATATTGATTTTTAGATCAACACGTATTTGTTTTTCAGTCTTTGTAAACGAAAATCTCTGCTTTTGTTATGCTTCTGCTAGATTTTAAATCATGGATAACTTCTGGCAATTGGGTGATGAGCTCCGAGGTCAGTCGAGAGCATCAGAGGATCACAAATGGTTAACAGTTGCAACGAAGCTTGCAGAGCAAACTAGAACTAAAGGGGAACGGATGAACAACCTTGAACTCTCCAAAGGTTACACTGAGTTCAGGCCAAGCAACAAATTTAGTTTCCAGGAGAACAACCTTAACTTAAACATGTTGAACGTGGATGGCAAATATGTGGAAGGCATGAGCAAAACTTCGATGCAGAGCAACGTTTACAATACGAATGCCGTTTTCCAGAAGAATGACTTCAAAAGTGCTGGCAACCTGAAAATTAACAAGTATAGTGGCAATATTGTTACTAACAAAGAGCTGAGCAACAATAAACACAACAACAACAATGATAATGCAAATATGAATTTGACTGTTGACAAGAGATTTAAGACCCTGCCTGCATCGGAGATGCTTCCAAGGAATGAAGTTCTTGGCGGCTACATCTTCGTTTGCAACAACGATACCATGCAGGAAGATTTGAAACGTTGCCTATTTGGTAATTTTCAATAGTATTAATTTAGCTTTAGTGTACCATCTTTTGCTTGGCGTAAAATAGTTTTAGACCGTACGTTTGAAGTCAAATATTGTTTTTCTTTTGTTAGGTTTACCTCCAAGATACAGAGACTCTGTTCGGGCAATAACACCTGGATTGCCTCTGTTTCTTTACAACTACACCACTCACCAGCTGCATGGTATCTTTGAGGTTTGTTCTCGTGCTTCTTTCTCTGTTATCTCATATCATACAAAATCCGTTTGATTTGATTTTCCTTTTTATTCTGTGTCATCATTCCTGGTCTAGGCAACAACTTTTGGAGGTACTAATATTGATGCAACTGCTTGGGAAGACAAAAAGTGCAAAGGAGAGTCAAGATTCCCGGCTCAGGTAAAACTTAAAATCACAATGATTTTTGTCTTTTATTTTGATATCTCTTACCAATCCGACTTCTTGCTCTTCAATCGTAACAGGTAAGAATCAGGGTGAGGAAAATCTGCAAAGCCTTGGAAGAGGATTCATTTAGGCCTGTTCTTCACCACTATGATGGTCCAAAATTCCGCCTTGAGCTCTCTGTTCCCGAGGTGTGTGCCCATATATGTTTGGTTAATGTCAAAAACTAGAAAAATAGAAAAATTATTGAATGGTTTCACTAAGTGCATAAAAGTAGAACAACCATGACAACCTTAACTTCAAAACCAAAAGTCTATATCATGTTCAACATTTGAAAGATTTCAAGCTAACCGGGTAAGTCTAAAGTTGGAGCTTGAAAGTAAATCCTTATAAGCTAATGTAGAAGCATTATGTTTATCACCAGAATGAATCTTTGTGTCTAAAACTTTATCATGACTGATTCTGTTTGAAACTATATGATGTTTGTTGCAGACATTGGATCTGTTAGACCTTTGCGAACAAGCTGGTTCTGCATAAGCTGCCACCTTGCGAAGGAAAGGGAGGTTATGTCTGAAATATATCTATATATATAAAAAACCATTAGAGCGTAAGCTTTTGGGATTTAGTTTACTAAGAAGTGAAGAGTGTGTTTGTTTTAAGGCAAGCGAAAGAGTGAAGAGGCTCTGCCAAATAATCTCGTTCGTGATGTGTTTAATGCGTGAGTGTCTGTGTTTGTGAGAGATTTGATACTCTTCTTTTGAAACAAAGATTTATGTAGAAGAATCATTGTAGAGAGAAAGAGATTATACAGAGCCAAGACAAATGATATGAGCTACTGTTTTGTGTTTGCTTGTGTAAGGAAAAAAATGTCCTCAATGAGTAGTTTGTGTCATATGATCTATAACTTGGCACTTGGTAGTTTCTTGGGGAGTTAAACTGGTTTGGTTCAGCTGCAAACTGTCAAATTCGTTCTAACCATAATCTCCTGTTTTGGTTTCTAATTTGAATTATTTAAAATAAGTAATAAAATTAACAGTGTTATTTTTTTTATAAATGTTGAATAATCCTATATTTAAATAGGTGTAATCAATTACATTACAGATTGTTATTTAAATAGTTAATTAAAAAATTTAATATTTAAATGATATAAATACAAAAATCGGTATTTTATTTATCATTTTTCCTTTTTT
The DNA here is from genome assembly GCA_018901935.1 of Pugionium cornutum. Classification (NCBI taxonomy): domain Eukaryota; kingdom Viridiplantae; phylum Streptophyta; class Magnoliopsida; order Brassicales; family Brassicaceae; genus Pugionium; species Pugionium cornutum. The sequence goes on from CM032163.1 coordinate 38,085,853, forward strand.
AATTGAAAAACAAAGTTTTAAAGAAAAATCTCTAATTTTGGTTTTTATTATTTCATTAGACATTTAAAGTACTAAATTTTGTTTTAAATCAAATTATTATTTTAGTTGCATATGTTAGTCAAAATGTGGAAGAAACATTTTCAAAAGTATAATTTAATGAAAACTTTCTTAAATGTTTTCCAAAAGTATTTGGGTTATCTGAAGAAAAAGATAGCTTATTGGTAAATTAAACAATCTTTAGTGCTTTCATTAATTTTTACAGATTGTATATAATGTTTGATAAAAAAAACCATTATTGAGACAACAGTTTCTTGAGGATGGCATACATTGATAAAAGAAATCTATGGTTTCTCTTTGGGTAATGGTGGCTACAAGTATAAACCACCATAGAGACAAAACCATCAAAGATTAGCTGATACAATGAAGTTTTGAATTCTGTTCAATAGCTCTGCCTTCACAGAATCTGGTACTGAGGCTGCACATACAAGAAGAACGTTCATTGAAACAAACTCAACTGATATAGAAACTCGTTATGTGCATTTTACCTCTGCCTTTTGGAGTGATCACTCTGATCAGTTCATCAACTGTAACATCTTTTCTCCCTTTCTTCTTTACATGCTCCCTGTAGGTTAAAAAGAGCTTCAAATAATATCGATAACCCAAAATCTAAGTTAAAAAAAGTTGAATTCTTTTGCTTTTCACCAGCAAAAACAACAACAAATAACCAATTTCAAAATTCTTAAGTCTCCCTAATCATAAGCAATGATCTTATGAATCCATGATGTATTTTCCTGGAGAAGTATAGTCAAAAGGGATTTAGAATTTCTACGCAGCATTCTGCTTTAGAAGCTGTGTACTGTCTAATCATTCACAAAGCAATAAATACAAACTTATAAAGATTGATGTGAATCAAATGTTAATAGTATAAAGAACCTGCAAGCAATTCTCATCTCATCTTTCCAACCACATTCGACCAATCTATCTCTCACGAGCTCCATCAGATACTCTTTCTCTCCGCTCTCCACCAACTTGAATATGCATTTTCAAAACCTTTCTCATCAAAATTCCATAACTTCTATTAAACCCCAAAAACTAAAAGCGATTGAAACCTTTATGTTGATGATTTCTCGAAGCGTGTGCTCGTCCTTCTCGAAAGCGTCTGCCACGTCTTCATCAGGTGATGGAGGCCGATTCACTGAGTGTTTCCTGATCAGAAACAAAACCACAATTACCGAAGATAAAAACATAAATCAAAAGAGCAAACTGAAGATTCAGATAGAATGATTAAATGAATCGAAAAGAAGGGAGTATGGTTATCTTATACTTACATGTATTTGAATTGAATTGAATCGAATCGATGAATTATGGTGGAGGAAATTTCCAGAATCTCAAAGAAACCCAGACTGTATCGCAAGAAGGAGACGAAGAAGAAATCAGACAAGAGAAAAACTACGTGCTGTTTTATTAAATGGGCTTTTTAGAATGTATTTGAAGTCCATATGTAATCAAAATAGGCCCATAAATAAAAGCCTTCGATCGGCCTGAAAAAACGATTCTGCATTGAACGTCGTGCCGTTTATTTTGGGTACCACTTAAAAAGTTTCTCATTAAAAAGGCTTCGGTTCCTTTGGCTAATATAAGAATTAGTAAAGTAGATTTATATTAATAAATATAAATTAAATATTTATATAATTTTAATTTTTATTTAAAATTATTTTTAATATTAATTTTTGTATATATTAATTAATTAAAAAAATAAAAATAATTATATTTTTCAAATTTAATAATATTTTTTTAGTTATTTTAATAAAATATATTAATTTTTTAAGTAAATTATTATAATAATTTAAATTAATTTATATATTTATTTGAAAATAATTGTTATGATGACACATATATTTTTATTAATAACATATTAAAATAAAATTATTTTTAAAAAATATTTATCTAATAATATATAAATTTTTTGGATAATGCTTAAATCGTAAATCGAAAATAAAACAATAAATCCTCATTTTAATTAGTCAGACAGCCATACTGAATATTTTTTTGATTTTTTGCATTTTAATTTTATCGTTCATTTCTTCTTTTTTATTAAAAAAACAAAGCGACAACAAAAACGAGCATATCAAACACGACGTCGTGTAGGAAGGAGAGGAAGCTAACGATGGCGCGTCAAAATGGTTACCATTAAAATACGGTTGTGGACTGGACGCCATTCACTTTCGTCTCCGAAACGAAACCGCAGAGAGAGAGAGAGACAAAGAGAGAACCACAAATATTATCCTCGCTTCGTTCATCGGCGTATAATACAAAGCCCTACGCTAACCTACGCACATCCTTCTGCTACTTCTCTTTCTCTCTCTCTCTCTCTCTCACTCTTATGGCTGTCTCAGTCTCAGCTCCAGTTTTGTTCCTCTGTTACCATCAAAGCGGCGAATTGTCTCATCGCGTGGGATACAAACGACCGAATCGATTTACTAGTTATGGTCGTCGTTCACTGAGCTCCACTGGTTTTGGTGCGGAGAAGCTGGGAAGATTGAGGGTTAGGGCTCCGATTTGCAGAGCCGTGCCTCCACTATTGTTCAAAGATCTCGATGCTGATGATTTCCGGCATCCTCTTGATAAGCAGGTCGTTAAAATTCTCCTTTTATACTGACTATGATCATTACTTCGTCCTTTTATTCAGCTTGATGATCGTTATTGATTGTAAATCGTTTAAGACTTTGCTTATTCTCATTATTCCTCCATAAACTTGTCGTTTTATTCAGCTTGATGATCATTGTTCTGCAATTTCTGGAGAAATCATTTGTTCTTTGCATGATTATTGGTTTCTTCAAAAATGGAACTCCGAAGCTTGAATTTAATATCATTTTGCTGCAGAACACATTGTTACTTAGGGCCATACCAGGTTTGAACGAATTCGGGAAGGCGCTTTTAGGTGAAGTTTTTCAAAAACATTTCACAAGTGTTTTTTTATTGTTATTTGCCACAAAGGCTTTGTTGAGATGTTTAATTTTTTTTTCGTCTTGTAGGGTCAATGACAGAACAGATCATGCTTCTTGAGAACATTGGGACTTCTGTTCTTGTCTCCAAGAATCAGGTTATAACTGTGGGGTTAATGTCTTGTGGACATTATGTTTTTATCTATCTATAAGACATTAAGGTTTGTTCGTTTGTTGTACTTGCTGTCTCAGCTTTCTGATCTTCACGGGTTGTTGGTGGAAGCTGCTGAGATTTTGAACATAGAGGCTCCTGATCTCTATGTCCGTCAAAGCCCTGTTCCAAACGCGTATACACTGGCAATTAGCGGAAAGAAGCCGTTTATTGTCGTCCATACCAGTTTGATCGAGCTTCTGACTAGTGAGGAGCTACAGGTTCATATTCTTTTTAATACTGCAAGTTCTATGCTTTTTGGAACCTAACCAGTGATACTAATATTGGCCAATCAGGATTGACATTGTCACATACCAAGTAGTTGTACCAAAATCTAACAGCTTTTTTCCCTCAAAATTAGGCTGTCTTGGCTCATGAACTAGGCCATCTGAAGTGTGATCACGGTGTGTGGCTCACATTTGCAAATATTCTTACTCTTGGGGCTTATACAGTTCCTGGTAGGCACCACACTCTTCTCCAGTTGCAAATCAATCGTACTTCCTGTTCTGTGGCGGTCTGACAAAATTTCATTCCTAAAAACAGGACTTTCAATTGCAGTTCTAAGTTGAATTCTGTTGTTTGTAGCTTTTGGGCAAATGATAGCTCGAACCTTAGAAGAACAGTTACTTCGTTGGCTTCGTTCAGCAGAGCTGACATGTGACCGTGCAGCGCTTCTTGTCGCCCAAGATCCAAAGGTACCAATTCTGACAACCATAGAAGAAACTAAAAGACAGAATGTTTAATAGTAGACGTAAAATACCTAGTGATGCTTCTCTCTTCTTATAATCTCTCATGGCGCTTCCAAGAGGTTGTTGTATCCGTTCTAATGAAACTAGCTGGAGGATGTCCATCAATCGCTGATCAGCTAAATGTTGATGCGTTTCTAGAACAAGCTCGTTCATATGACAAAGCTTCTTCAAGCCCCTTGGGCTGGTACATAAGGTTAGAGACTTATAAACTATACAAGCGTTGATGATTATTTTTTTTTTAGTTATTCTTCCTTCTGATCCATTCCTTGCTTGTTCAATTACTTTCCTGGTTTACAGAAATGCTCAGACGAGTCAACTGTCACATCCATTGCCGGTTCTTCGTGCACGTGAGATTGATGAATGGTCCAGGAGTCTTGAGTACAGAAGTCTCCTGAAACGGGCAAATCGAATTAGCGTAATGTAGAATGTCTAGTGGTGTTGTAGAATATTTTGGAAAGCAAAACATGAAGCAAACATGTATAGGTAAGTTTCATGGAAACAATTTGAGAATTCAAATCATACCTTCCATTTGAATTTGAGTTTTTTTCCTTTACGAGTCGTTCAAGATTTCTCTTTAATTTTTAGACAGGGACAATATAGAAAGGAGCTAAAAGAAAAAAGAGACTGGATTCTTACGTCTAAACAGGTACTGTAAAAACTTGTATTTATATATAGGGGCATTGTTTTATATCTTATAGCTGTAATATATAACGCAATTGTATATTCCATCAAACAAAAGAGCCTTAGCTAAAAAAAGATAATATAGTAAGATTGTTCGTATAACTCACCAATCTCAGGTTTAGAGACTTAAACTACCAAACTGATTGTTCCACTTGTCGTAGATTCCGAGTTCGTTCTGAGAAACTGAAGGCCTTACTTCTTGCAATGCGTCTTTAAAGTCCTGCATCATGACCAAATTGATAAAGCAGATACAGAAACAAAAAAAAAGGATTTATTTTAGCTACATGTTTATTCATAGAGTTAACATAACATCAATTATCGCCCAGGAGAAATGATAATAACTTTTTTTTATTACATCAAGAGTCACAAGACGCATGTCCTCTTTCGTCAGGTTTGTTATTTCTATGCCTCGTTTGAGAGCTTCCCTTAATGGACCCATAGTTGCATCTTTTACCAGGTTCTTCATGTCCGAACCCGAGTATCCTGCAGTGAAAATTAAAGAAAAGGTAGCTTGATTATCACAGATCACGTCTGTGTTTGCATTTTCAGGAATTCTATTGTGTTTCTGAGTTCCTATGATAAATTTACCTTCGGTTAGGTTGCATATGGTGTTCATATCATCTTCAGACAGTGTAAACAACCCATCTTTCTGGAGGAGATTCTGTATAATCCATGCTCTTGCTTCTTCAATAACAAAAAAACAGAACCATGTCATTATGGTAAATTCAAAACAAAACCAGAAAACGACATGAAAAATTATTATTCTTCACCAGAGGAAGGAAGAGGAATGTAGAGTCTCTTGGTAAGTCGTCTTCTTGCTGCCTCATCAAGCTCTTGGGGTCTATTTGTTGCTCCTGACCCAATAGCACAATTAACCTGAGAATGTTACTCTCATAGAACTCAAACCTGCCTGTGCGTTCAATTTTTACCTATTAGGAGAATTTGCTCACTGCCACTATCGAAACCTTCCATTTCAATCAGGAACTGTGTCTTGAGTCTTCTACTTGATTCATGTTCACCATCTGACTTACGCTGTGGCAAAGTGTGAAAGTTCGTTTCTTTTAGCAGAATGTTACATTAGGGAAACCCAAAATGCTTAGTATGCCAGAAATTGTTCAGTTAACTCCTGTTATTTTTATTCTTCCAAGGCCATTTCCTACGTTGATAGAATGGGGACTTCTCGAGAATTCGAGGGACAACAAACCTGAGATAGTAGAGAATCTATTTCATCAACAAAGATCACTGCAGGCTGGCGGCAACTCGCAACTCCAAAAAGAGCTCTCACTAGCTTTTCACCTTCGCCAATCTGCATTTGAATGTTGAATTTTCAAGGTAACCGTAAACAAATGAAGAAGCATACAATAGACATCTGATACAGGAATGATATACTGTCTTTTCCTGCTACGTAGAAGTTCTGGCATATTGGAACACTATCATTGTCCTAAATTTCCCGAAAAGCCACACGGCAATAAACAGATATGTGGAACTAACCCATTTGCTTGTCAATGAACTGGCTGATATATAGAAAAAGGTTGCTTTAGCTTCTCCAGCAATAGCTTTTCCAATCATCGTTTTACCAGTTCCCTGAAATGCAGTAGATACAGAGATCTAAGAAATACAGATTAAGTGACACTTCTCAATATTGAAATGGACAAGGGTACTTACTGGTGGGCCAAAGAGAAGAAGTCCTTTTCCAGGTGAACGACAACCTTTGAAAATATCAGGACGTAACAATGGCCAAATGACCATCTCAGTTACACACTTTTTAGCATGCTCCAGACCAGCTGCACATCAATAACTCATGATGAGAAACTCCATATGAATGCAAACAACGGAACATGTTTTTATCATCTTACAGTACCAATATCATCCCAGCGGACATTGGGATCTCGATCCATAATCTCATTGCTGACATGTTCTATAAGACGAGGTTCCAAGTTTCTCAACTTCTCAGGAAGCTCACCATCAGGACCACAGAGCATCTCCAAACTAGAACAGGATCGCAAAATAAATGAATATGCAGGGTATCTCAGAATCTTAATTGATCTTTTCAGTCTTTCAGGCGTAGAAGGCTATTGAGAACCATCAGATGAGCATAGAAGCTCTATATTACAAGGATGGCAACAGGAATTGCATATACACAGAATCTGCATAGATAGTTATGTATGCTACCAAACACTACAACTCAGTAGGGTTTCAGGAATTGCATATACACAGAATCTGCATAGATAGTTATGTATGCTACCAAACACTACAACTCAGTAGGGTTTCACCATGAACAAGCGACCAGGGATAGTTTTAACGTATGTAATTAATTTTCTAGTCCTATAAGCATGATTATCTATCTTTGAATCACTTCCCGTAGTGTTCCTATGTGAAATAAATACAAAAAAAAAAATAATTTAGGAACCTAATTAGAGAAGGGTAGAGACAGGCATAACCTATTTAGGTGAAACCCAAGAGAAAATGTGAAGAAAAACAAAGAGAATAAACTTATAAATCGTAATGGGAAGTTCCGCAACATACCATGTTCTGGTTGAGTCATCCAGTGCATCGTCAGTCTTTCCACCAATACGAGACGTCATGTTTCCAACATTATTCCCATTAGATTTAACGGGAGGAACAAAATTACCACGGTATCCACGTCTTAAATACCCGCCTGATCTTGAACTGTATCCCCTAGCTGAAGTATTTTTGTCACTCTGTGGTGAAAGAGACAAATTTGGGGACCCGGTTGATCCTCGTTTTTGTCTTACGTCCATTTCCTAAAGCAAGGGTGATATTAGTCAGCTTATGCAAATGGTAACATAACAAGGCACATTTCAAAAGATTATGCTCTGCAAATGCTGCCTCATAAAATCAGAATAGTGAACATACTTAGCCAAGAGAGAAATTAGTCAACATATGCAAGCTAACAAAGCATAGTTAGAAAGATTAGGCTCTGAAAAGTTGAGATGCTCGTGGAGTTAAAAGTAAAATTGAAGACTCTAAGAGAAGAATAGTCAGAGATCCTTCTACCAGTTTTGTTTTGGCAGTTACAAATCCATTAGCAGCTCCATCTGCCCTTATTTCCCCGTCATTTGTGGGGCTGTTGGTTTCTGCATGAGTTCGCTTTGTTCCAAAACCCAGTCCATGGCTTCTCTTGACAATGACACATTCATCAGAGGTACTGACTTGATTGTTCATGGAGTTTCTGCGCTGATTATCTGGTTTAGCCATGCTATTTCCATACAATGATGTTATTTTATCTTGCATCATTGATTTTGATGATTTGGGAATGAACTTATGCATATCCAGTGGAGCTTCCTGCAACAAAAAGGCACGTAGGTTCATTATCTATGTTGGAGCGAAACATATCTCAGTTCCTTGGGTGATCTTCAGATAAAAGGTCATAGCAATGCTTATAGAAAGCCATCAAAGCATAGTGAAAATAAGAAGAAAGAACATGTAACATGGTTGCATTTCCAAACTCATCACTAATAGCATGATCACCACACCAAAATTGACACAAGAGAATTACCATCTCTTTAACACCCTTTCCTTTAGACTGACTGAAATGCAAACGAAAGTGTTTTGACTGCTTAATCATTTCCACATCAAAATTGCATTTGCTGCCAAAAATAGAGCCTGGAGCCGTTTTTGCAAGTTCAAACGCTTTCCTGGATACAGCAAGAAACACAATAAAAGGGTATCCCGTATCCCAAAAAATTTCAAGTGTAGACAATATTGATGACAACTGAGGTTCACAAGAACTATGGATTTCAGCTAAAAGTTAGTGAACGAAGTCCAGAGATTGGAGAATGCGAGTACCGTTCCATTCATAAATTTCAGCTTCAGCGTTACCCAGATTTTCCCAGCCCATTCACAGTTCAATTTTCGGCATAAACCAGCAATAAATCCTCTTAGATTTACTTTATGGAAAGAGCAAACACACTTTCAAAACCCAAATATTCTCGTTTTAAGCTCAATATACTTCGAATAAAACAGTTTAAAAGAGAAAAATGCTCAGATACCGATCCGAATCTGAAACGAGGCCATCCAAAGCTGAATCGACCTTAGAGGCAACTTCCCGGCGGATGGGACCGATGAAAACACGATCAACGTCGGTGACAGAACGAGAATCTAGGAAACCTAGAAGGCGAAGTCCAAGGATCTGAGCGGAGGAGAAATCAGATTTCTCAAGGAATTGGTCTGCCCCGAAAAGTAGCGATTGAAGACGCTTCAAGTTCTCCTCCACCTCCTTCCTCCAGCACAACGCATCCTCATTCACTGTCAGAAGCTGGGGTGGTTTCAGCATCGGAGAAGAAAACGGCGACGAACGCTTTCCCGCCATTATAATCCTCTCTAATTTTACGTTTTCAGTCCCCAAAATGGCCACAAACCCAGAAATGAAATTCAAAACTCCGCGCTCTGAGGCTGAACACCTTCGACCTCACCTTTACCCTCGCTAGCACGCGTAGACGTTTTGAAGTGTAATAGTATACATAGGAAAACGGCGTGTAGTTTCTTTAGATATCAAATGCTTAACGGGCCATAAGCGCTTTTCCCCCAAGTCTGAGCCAGGCTTAGCAATATTTGCATAAACTGAAAAACATATGAGATGGCAAAAATAACCACAAAAAATTGATATCAATTTTGGTTCGAATTTCCTAACCGTAGCTAACCTAACTATGTAAAATATTCTTAGTAATCCCATTTTTGTATTTATTTTTCATCTTCTGGTTATATTAAGTACAATTGACAAAAATAATTTTTTTAAAGTTTTTGTTATAAATATAACATAATTATTTTAAATTTCTAAAAATATCACAAATTTAATATTAAAATATCTTAAAAAATTTTTAATAACAAAAACTTAATTCTAGTTTGGAAAAAAAGAATCTAAATATAAATTTTTTTTAATTATATGTATAATTTAGTTATGGTAAATATGTATTTTCATAAAATAATTTGTGTTATTTTTAAAATTTTAAATTCAAAATACTAAATTTGGAACAAAAATTAAAAATGTGCTATTTTAGCGTATTACTCTTATATACTAGATTTACCCCGCATCATGTGGGATAATATTTTTTGGAGATTCAAATATAATAAATTTATAATTCTTGGATTTTTATTCATAACATATTATTTTAGTAATTTATTGTTCAATAGTGTTTTGATTTTTATACCATAATTTTGAATTAAATTATTATCGTTTTAATAAAAATATAATATTAATTTATTATTAAAAAAATTATTTAGAATAGATAAGTATTTTTACATAATTATTTTGCTGTTTTGGAATTTTAATTTTAAAGTGCTATATTTTGAATATTTTTTTTAAAATATGTTATTTTATAGTATTAATTTTTGAGTAATATCCTAAAATAGTACCATTTTAAGTTTATTTTCCAAATTTAGCACAATAAAACTAAAATTCCCAAAATAGCATAAATTATTATGTAAAAATAATTATTTACCTTAAATAAAAAATATATAAAATTAAAACATAATGTTTGGATTCACTTTTTCCAATTTAGGGTTTAAATTTTTTCATTAGGAATAAGTTTTCAATTATTTTAGTATTAAATTTGTGCTATTTTTGGAAATTTAAATGACTAGTGCTATATTTGGAACAAAAACTTGAAATGATGCTATTTTAATCAATTGCCCTTAATTTTTTTTTTTAAAATGATTATTATTTAATCTTTTAAATTACTTAAAACATTTATGGAACAAATTAAATATTCAATTATTTATCCATATTTTTCTACTTCAGGTTGTTTTCGAGTTTGAGATCGTAAAAGATATTTTCAACCGGACATGTAGATTAATCGGGTTTAATTTAACAAGCTTGTTTCATACAATTACACAAATGCTTAATAAGATATATCACAAATACAACACCAACGTTTTACAGAAAACACAAAACACCGCAAACGTGAAAAGACAATACACAACAGCGATTAAGTTTCAGCGTCTAAGAGACGCTACAGCTTTTTATTCAATCACACAAACCCAAAACGTTACCCCAGTTTTGCTTTTACTCAAGAGAAAATCTTAAGCAATCATCACACAACAGTTCAATATAAAATGGTTGAGTCGAACGTTACAGCAGCGTTTAGACTCCTCCCACTGCAGCTTCTCCTCAAGGTTATCCTGCAGACTACATGTGTAAACTGACATCGTCTCAGCCCGAGACGGCCCTGCAGATGCTCCAATCACAAGCAACTTGTCTCCAAGTGACTTAAACGCAACGCCCCATCCTCCATTAGACTTAGCTCTCACAGGAACATCACCAAGTTTCTTCCAAGCGTTTGTGTTTGCATCGTAAATGCGGAGCTCGTTTGCTGATGTTTCCAGAGAGTAAAGATCATCACCAACCACTGCGATTAGCGGTGGAGACTGGACAGAAGAGAAAGACATGTCTTTGAGAATGTTGGGTATTAGTTCCCAAGTATCTGTTCCCTCGTCATAACGTTCTCCACAAGTTAGGTTTTGGCCATTCTCATCCCGACCACCGAGAACGTAAAACTTGCCACGCAAGTAACAACCCGAGCAGAACTTCCGCCGTTTGTGCATCCCGTGGAGCAATGTCCACGTTTTGGTCTCAGAGTCGTACTTTTCGACTCTGTTCACTACTTCCATAGATCCATCTCCATCGATGTTTAACCCACCAGCTACAAACACAACAGTCCCACAGGTAGCAGAAGCGAACAAGATCCGCGGCGTGATCATTGCTGGACCTTTGAACCACTTGCTAGTCTCAAGCTCGAACCGCCACAACGCAATGCTCCTCTCCTCTTTGCCAATGACAAGCAAATGTGTTCCAGCACAAAGCGATTCTTTATCTCCTCCAAAGAAACATATATCAGACGGAAGTTCAGGAAGCTTTTGGAAATTCTCAAAGTCCTTATCAAACATGGTCCACCTCGTGTCGCCACTAGACAGCATAAATACAGATGGTTCAACTAGCCTGCGTTCTCGTCTCACCTTGAAAATCTCACCGCTCTTTAGCAAACGCGAAAAGGGCTTATTGATAAACTGAAGTTTCCAATACTCAAAACGCGGGACTCGTGCGAGTATCTCGACCTCTAGCTCGTAAACAAGCTGAGGAACATTTAGTAAATAATCTGCATCCTTCGGTTTAAGACTGACCAAACACTGATCTGTCTCTCCGTTTTCTTCACAATCCCAATCCAAACAAGGATCTGCATTTAGATCAGGAATCTTGTAGCCATGAATCCGAAGCTTCTTAGGCCTCGACTTGCTCGAGCGTGCCTGAATCCGATCAGTGTGATCTTCTCCGAATGTCAACATTTCTAGGTAAACAATCGCCAGCCTACTTCGCTTTTGACATTCCCTCTCTGTTTATTTTTCAAGCAAAAAAAAAAAAACCTGAATCAAACATTGACAATCTATCTGCAGAACCTAAAGCAGTTTCCAAGTTTCAATTTTTGTAAAATCAACAGGACAAAAGATTCAATCTTGGATTTGTAAGTAATTGAAACTTACAACTTACAAGTTAGTTAAACACATTTGATTAAAAATCTCTATAAGAGGAGGATGAAGAGACTTACAGGGGAAGACGTAACAAAAGACGTAGAAAATCTCAGATTTTAAAAGCTTTTCTTCTCTATGTTCTTTCTTTCTTTCTTCTTCTTCATCTGTAAATAAGAAATTAAAAACGAAAAAATACAAAAAGAGATGACGACGGATTAAATATAAAAAAATACCAAAAAGAGAAATCATATAAAATCTAAAGATTTTATAAAAAAATCAAAACTTTATGCAAAGAGATAGGCACCCACCCTGAGTTGCAGGGGAGATTCAAGCTTGAATTAGAATTCGCCAGAAAGAAGTTACTTTTTTTATAATGGAATAATAAAGCCAGTGATTTTGTGTGTGATTTCTTCAGTGAGTGAGCAACGACAAAACCATATTCGATTATTTTTTTCAGTCACAGGTAAATTTCGAAAAAGGCTATGATTATAAAATGAAATTAATATTATCGTTAACTGTGTGTGTCTGACTGTGTAGAATGTGAGAATATGCGTAGAAAAAAGAGAGAAAAAAGTAATTTTCAAATCGAAGCAGAAGAGACAAGAATTTAAAGTTCTTCTTGAAATTTTTTTTAAAAAAGGCTTTAATTTTCATGAAAACATATTAAATTAGTTAGCAACTTAGCATATAGACTGGAATATTCCACACTAAGCCTTCACTGTTTCTATTTTTTGTTTGTTTAAAAGTTTGTGTTTATAACTGAAAAAATATTCTCAACTACACTAATTATATATCATCACATATTTGCATTTTGGAAATGTATCGAAAATTACATAAAATATATTGATAATATGATGATATATATAAACTAATAAGAGGAGTAACTGAGTTATTGATTGCACTATCTCTACGTGCATTCAAAAGTATAGAGTTCGATTCTAACTTTTTTTCGTATGAGAGCGTTAAATATGATAGTGTTAAATTTTCGTATGAAAATGTTAAATATTTGTATAAAATTATTAAATTTTTGTATAATAATATTAAATGTTGTTAACACTATTATCCGATTTTCGATTGTTCAAAATTTTTATCGAGAATGTTAACATCATAATTTGATTTTTGATGGTTGAAATTCTAACATCACGTTTAAAACCAGAATAAGAAATTAAGAAAGAGAAAAAAAAGAAAAAGAAAAAGAATGAGAAGAAAAAAAATAAAAAAAAAGGGAGGAGAAGAAGAAAAATCAAATAAAAGGAAAAAGAAAAATTTTCTAAGAATTCGTAGTCGAATAAAAAATTTGTTACAATTTGTGAGTTGTACAAAAAAAAAGAAATTAAATTTGTTTCGTATTTAACTATAAATACCATTAAAAAACCTTACCTAATCAATAGATTAAGTCTTAATTATTTTTTGTTAGTATGTCACGTCTTGTGTGTTGGCGATCCACTATTTTAGTGGAGTGTGTTTTTCATAATCCTTTTCAATCTCATGTTACTATTTTTTATACATTATGATTTGAAAAGAATAATAAATTAATTCAATCAAACTATAAAGGAATTGTAGTTGACAAGTATAGAAAAGTGGTACACGAAAATATCGTAGAAGAAATGAGGTGTGATATTTGTTGATCGTATTCATATCTTATATATTGATTATTTCAAAATTTGTTTTGGAAAATGAATATTTAGGTTGTGATTATTTGTATAATTTACCAGTAATTTTTAGTAATAACCACAAAATTCTAGTAAATGTTTTTGTTCTCATTAGACTAGTATTGGGATACATGTTCAAGTTCGGATCATTTTTTTGCATTTCGTATATTTTGGTATTGAGTAATACCATAAAATAGCACATTTTCAAGTTTTTTTTCTAAATTTAGCATCTCAAAATTAAACTCCCAAAAATAGCACAAATATTTATGTAAAAATACTTATTTATTTTAAATAAATTATATATAAACTTAAATTATTGTATTTGAGTTCATTTTTCCAATTTAGGGTTTAGTTTTTTTCTTTTAAAATATAGTTTTAATGCATTTTAATCTTAAATTTGTGCTATTATTAGAAATTTAAACTAATGATGTTATTTTTGGAATAAAAACTTAGAAAAGTGCTATTTTAGACATTTGCCTTTTGGTATTAGTAATATAAGATATCATCCTCATATTTTAAAATAATTTTGGTTTCTATTTAATTCGATATCACTGGTGTCAAATCGGATTTAGATATTTGAAATATTAGAAAAAAATTATATTTGAATAAAATTTAGTTAAATTTTGACAATTATAAATAATAGTTTTCAGATATTTTGGTTAGTTTAAGTATTTTGTCTAAAATAAATGATATTTTTAAATTTATAAGAGTAAGATATTAAAATAATATTTTTTAAATTTTATTTTAAATTTAATATTTTAAAATTAAAATTTTAAAATAACATAAATAATCTTTAGACATAATTAAATGGATAAAAATATATATTATTTATGGGTCTTGTGGTTCAATTGAAAGGTAAAATTGAAAAATTCTTTTAAAGAACAACTTTTGTCTGGAAAATAAATAAATCACTCGCTATCATAACTATTAATATTGTGAAATATCATAAGTTATATTCGTTTATATGTCACATGAGATTGTGATTACAACTGCGGTAGATTATTATTCATTTAGTTATCATAATTTTTTGTAAAGAGTCGAATTGATCCTACGCTCCCTTATCCATTGTAATTTTTTTTGTAAAGAATCGAATCGATTATACGCTCCATTATCCACTATAATTTTTTGTAATTAGTCGAATCGATTATACGCTATATTATCTACTATAATTTTTTTGTAAAGAGTCGAATCGATTATACGCTCTGTTATCCACTGTAATTTTTGAACTATATATTAAAATAACGTTGGAATTAAAACCTGCAAACATTTATAATCACCAATTATATACAAATAAATAATATTTATCGTAATCGTAATCACCGACGATATACAACATACAAAAGAACATATTAACGTATTTTTTTTTCGAAACAAATTTATTTTTTTTCTTTCTCTTTAAATTCTAAACTTTGTGATTTTCAAACTACATTCATGTTAACTTGTTTAACACTTATGGATGATTTGCAAACCTTTTCTACATACATTTTTTGGTGTGAATTGGATTTTTAATATCGCTTTGATGCACTTATTTATATATATATATATATTAATAAGATACTAGAAATTGATCCAACTTTATGCTCGAGTTTGTAACTATAATAGTGTTATTTTTTGTGTGAATTTAATCAAATAATTTGTACTTTATAAATTTTTAATGAATGTTAAATTATTTTATAGAATATTCTTATTATAAATACAAATGCGTACTTTAAATGTTAAATGTAAATAGTTAGTTTTTAGATAAAATTATTAATAAAGATTTGAATTTTAAATATTGAATTTCATAATATTCATGAATATAATTTGTAAAATATGAATATAAATTAAATTTTTATAATTTTTTAAGTTGGTAAATGTATTAATATAGTTAATTTATTTATTTTCAGATAAAAATTATTCAAATAGATTAATAAAACTCTGAATTTTAAATATTAGATTTCATAATAATAATGCATACTTAACCTTTTTGTATATTTAGTATTTATTTTTTAAATTAATTATTTATAATGGTATTTGAAGTAATATTCTACAAATTAAATGTTATTTTTTGAAATATAATTGTTAAATAATAATGCAAAGATATTAAAGATCTAAAATCGGTGCAAATCTCTTATAATAACATATACAAAATTTTGTGCTAAATAAAAAATAATGTATTTGTTCAACTATTTTTCTTAAGACAACCTAATTTCTTAACGATATAAAAATTGTGGTCCTATATTCTCCCAAATGGCCAAATCATGACGAAAATCAAAGGACCTATATGTACTATATATGGATTTGTTTTACATAAACATTATATTTCTGAATCATTATAGATATAAAAATTAATATGAAATTTGGTAATGACACCTACAAGTCTCCATCATTATATAACTAATTCTGAAAGTTAGTCCACTAAGAGATATTAAATTTAAGAAAAGTAAAGTATATATATATATATATTATAACCCAACTCAAATCCCACAAGTCGTAATCGGTGCAGGCGCAGCACACAAATTGTGTTAATTCTATTTACTTTAAATTCAAGTGTCATTTTTTTTTACTTTTTCAAAACGAATATGTTTTATATGAATCAAAAAAATAATTTAAATATACACACTAATCCAAATCCACAAAAATTATTTTATACCACTCGTATTCGGTATTTAAGTGATATTTGTAAAAACTAAAATATGAAAATATGGCGAACACATATTTATGCAAATACACACAAATTTTATTAAAAATCATTTAAACAAAAATTTTACAACTTGTTTTATGTCAGGTTACACACACGACTTTACCCTAACTAATTTATAATATATCCAAATTCAGTTGTGCGACACGTTTTTTTTTCACTCACCGAGTTTTATGTGAGAACTGAATTTTAAACAAAAATTTTCAAAGAAAAATAATGGTTTTGTTTCTTTCAAATTCGTATTACCGAAAAATATATATTTTTTACATGAATCTTATGCTTTTATTTATATTAGGAGTCGTAACCGTCGATTTCACTTTTTAATTACCGAATCGTGGTAATAATTAGTTTCCATTAACTCAGACTTTATCGTTATTCCACAGTTTAAACCGTCCGTTTCTCTTTTATGGGTCGGACTTCGCATTTGGATCCAACCTCAATTCTCGGGTCTTCAATCTATTTCGGTCCAACAAATTTTTTTGGATTATTTTGACGGATTTGAACCCTGAAGTCGGATTCAGTGCCAACATTTTCCAATTCACGTTATTTCTTCTGCTCATAAAACTTAGATTTACAATTTTTCATCATACTCGTATTTATATGAATTCATAGATATTTTCTATTTTCATATTAATGAATTTATAATATTCATCAAATATCATCTTTTTAATCTTATTATGCTAACAATATTGTGATTGAAAATAACAACTAATCAAGAAAAGGATAAGTTTATTATAGACAAACCCTTTTTAGGTGTCGACAAAGTATAAAAACCGGCTTAAGGACAATAATGATTTTGCAGCCAAAATCAATTTCTTTAAAGTGCTGACATGAAGAGACCATAAAATTAAATATAAAAAAGAATATTGATAAACGAATTTCCACATTTATATGATAGATTAACTAAGAGAAAAAAATATATATATAAATTTATGTAAGATTCATGGAAGATCGACAACTGCCCAACCGACCAATCGTAAGACTTCGTTAGTTGCATCAAATCTTAATATTTTAATAATGTAAATATAAAATTAAAAGTAGCTTTATTTCACGTTAATTATATATTTTGAAAGAAAATACCTTTTTGAATTAATAAAGAGGAAGTTCACGTAGACAATCACCACCATTATCACTTCTCCCCATAGATAATATTTTATTTTTAAGATATAGCAGACATTTGAAATATTTCACTTTTAAGATTTAGCAAAGTAAGTAACAATTGAAATACACAAACATAAAAGTGCAAATAACATTTTCAAAAATTGTTCCGAATTTTTTCCTCTCAATTTCAGTTCTCCTAAAATTATGCAATCTAATTGGTTGATCTCTAAATTGATGTTTTCTACCATCAAATTTTTAAAATAGAATTAAATATTTTCATCGCGTTTTAAAATATTTTCATTGCGTTTTTTTTTTTGAAATTAAGATGTTTTTAAAAATTACATTTATATGCGCAATATTTACTTACGTTTCATAATATTAATAATTTTTTTTGCCTATCATATGAAACTGAGGTTGCGACTTACGATTAAACGGTGTTCGTTTATCTGTCGCAAATTTCTACGATCAAATAAAGCGATATAATCTGCGATAAAAAAAATTAAATACCGTGAATTTCAGCTGTAAAATTAAAAATTTACGATTAAAATGATAAAAAAAACAAAAATTTCCTTATAATTATTTATGAATTTGCATAAATACCATAAAATTATCATAACAGCAATAAAACGAACAAATATGCGGTTAAACGCTGGGATCTACTGTATAATTAACAAAAGAATAAACATTCGATAACGATCTACGGTTAGATGTTGCAACTATAAAACAAACAACAATATATCGCATATTACCATAATATCTGACCACAAATCGCAGTCGCCCTTCTAGACAAACAAATAACACTTATAATTTTGAAGTATTTCCGAAGTGAAGAATGAATTTCGAATATACTTTACATGCAATTAGACAAAGATATATAACTTGATTCGGCTTTTTATAGTTGAGAATAAACCACCAAATTTTACTTACAATTTTAATTGACGGAAAAGAAAAAGAAAAAACGTGAATCAAATTAATGGACCTTAGAAAACTTATAGCCCAAATAGTCAACAGCCCATTTGTTAGAATTGGGGTTTAATACCCGAACCTGTATGTGAAACGGGTTTTATATCCTGACCCTAAATTGATCCACTGACCCGAAATTGATCCACTGACCTAGAAATTAGGGGGAATTGGTTCATCTTATCCACAATTCAATCTTCTTCATTCGCAGAAGCGTTAATGGCGGCTTCGTTCTCACTCACGAGCTTCATCTCCTCCATCTCTCCATTCAAATCTCATACGAAAGCTACTCCTCCTCCCAATCTCACTCTCCCTTCTCCGACGGTTTCCCATTGGCGGAGGAATGACCTCACTATGAAATCAATGGCGGTCGATGAGCCTTCTTCCACCGCTTCAGTTTCCTCTGTGATATGTCCCTCGCTTGCGTACTCGAATACGCTCTTCTTCAGCTCAGGCTACAACGTGCAGGTGTTTGTCGAAGATAACGAGTCAGAAGAAAGGCTCGTTAATCGGTTTAGAAGGGAAGTTATGAGAACTGGAGTTATCCAGGAATGCAAACGAAGGAGATATTTCGAGAACAAACAAGATGAGAAGAAGCGGAGGACTCGTGATGCCGCTAAGCGTAATAAGAAAAGGTTTCACTTCAATTTGTTCTGACAGAATCTTCTTTGATCTGTTAGCTTGGCGTTTCCCAGGGTTTGAGTCGTATGCTGAAAGCAGATTCTAGTATTGATTTATTAACTTTCATTGATAGTATCTGTCTCGTAGCAGAGCCATTGCAATGATAGTCCTATGAAGATTTGACAAGATTCAGTTTCTCTTTTAGCTCTCAATCAAATGCGATTGAGATGGTCTCAAATGCGATTCATCTTTCTTGATGGGTTTTCTTTTCAGGCGTCCTCAAGCAAGGTTTACTCAAGAAACCAGAGAAGAAGCAGCAGCAGCAGCAACCAAGAGTAAGAAAAAAGATGAAGAAGAAGACAACTGGGAGATGCCTGATGGAGATGTACCTTCTTGAAACAGGATTTTCAAGTAAATAAATCTCTCGCCTTTTCGTTTACTTATATCAAATTCCGTATTTAGTAGTAATTGTAAGTTGAAATTGCTTTTACTGCATAAAACATGGTTCTGTCAATGAGTTCTTATTAATATTAAGGCATCTATATTTGTCTTCCAATTTTCTATATCGACTAAGTGAGTCTTCTCCATAATGCAATTGTTATATGAATCATGAGTCAATGATATTTCTTAGCTTTAGTTAGGACTGGTTATTCCGGTAGTAAACCATTCGGGTTTCAAATTGGTTTTTTTGGGTTTTAGTTATTTTGATACTAAAGATTTATGATCCATTTGGATATTTTATAACTTTGGTTCATATTGGTATGTGAAATATCGTTAAAAAACTAAAAATTTGGTTAAATAGAATAAAATTAGTTAAATTTTGACTAATATAACTAACTAGATTTATAGCTATGTTTTGCATGTGAAAAAATATTCAGAAATTATATAATATTGTTGCAAAATGGAAAAATATTTAAAAATTATATAATATTGTTTATTAGTAAATATAAATTAGATATTTATATAATTTTAATTTTTATTTAAAATTATTTTTAATATTAATTTTTATCTATAGAAAATAAAAAAAATAAAAATAACTGTTTTACGAATTCAATAGTATTTTTTGGTTAATTTAACAAAATATATGGATTATGTATCTGAAATATCGTTAAAAACTAAAAATTTGGTTAAATAGAATAAAATTAATTAAATTTTGACTAATATAACTAACTAGATTTATAGCTATGTTTTGCATGTGAAAAAATATTCAGAAATTATATAATATTGTTGCAAAATAGAAAAATATTTAAAAAATATATAATATTATTTATTAGTAAATATAAATTAGATATTTATATAATTTTAATTTTTATTTAAAATTATTTTTAATATTAATTTTTGTCTATATAAATTAAAAAAATAAAAATAACTGTTTTACGAATTCAATAGTATTTTTTGGTTAGTTTAACAAAATATATGGATTATTTAACCAAATTAATAACAATGATATATATTAAAATTATTTTTAATAATTTAAACTTATTTATATATTTATTTAAAACTGATGGTGATTATACGTCACCATAATATTTCTGTTAATAACACATTATGGTTGAATTATTTTTTAAAATATTATTCAAATAATATAGTAAAAATATATTTTCAGATATTTTAATTATTTTGTGTATTTTGATTTTTTATTACATGCACCACAACATATCGTTTCAATAACCTAGTGCCTCGTATGAGAGGGTCCAATGCTTTCATATTCAAGTTTATAATTATAATTTTAGATAATTAAATTATATTAATTTAAAATATAATTAATATTATTAGATATATAATTGTATTTAAAATATTTATTCGGTTTTTATTTCCATTTCAAATTCTTTGAATAGAATAGTATAATATTCGTTCAGATATTTTGCCGGTTCCGGTTTCAGTTATCCGGTTTCAGGTTACTTGCATTTTGATAATATTGCAGATAGATTGGTTATGACTTCCTCATGCAAAGGTATAAGGATATTTTTATATTCTATCTTCATTGTCTAAAACAAATATCTAGCTGCGTGTTGATATTCAAGAAATGCTTGACTATCAAAAGTTACAATGATAACATGATTCAACAACTAGTATATATAGTTTTCGTGATAACGAGAGGTATTTAAAAACAGATCAAGTAGAGTCCTGTAATTTCCACTGTTAAAATGTGTACTCATTAGCAATAAAACTCGATGAATCGTCTCACTCACATATTGGCAACTAATTTTTTTTTCGTCAGGCCAAATAGTGGCGAATTCCATGGGCTGTAGTGAAGCCCATTAGCCTATTATTTTGGTAAACTTATTGCAAGTGTCTCACTTGTTATAGTGATGAATTGCATGATCAATTTGTGTATAAGTTGCTATATTTGGCTTCCCAACATCTATATATATATATTCAGATTTTAACATTTGACAAAAAAACATTATACTGATGTTCGTTTGTCAACCGCATGAAGTTATAGTTGTAACAGATTGTTGTTTGTTTAGCTATTGTATGTATTTGCGGTCAATCGCAGCAATTAAACGTTATGTCATGCGTCATAATTTTTTTTACTACTAGTTAAAACAACGGTGTGATTAAAAATATGCGATCAACCGCAAACATACCCGCCGACGATAGACAAACGAACAATATATACCATAACCGTAATCACAATATTAAACGCAGTCATAATCGCCAACGACGAGCAAACGAACAAAGTTTATATATATAAATATATATTGAGATCAAACCCAAGAGCCTTTTGGTATAGTTCCAAACTCGAGATATTTCACCAATATGAATTCTCTCTTATTCTCAATATGAGATTCAATTGAATTCTAATATTTATTTTATTGAACAATAAATTTACATTGCAACAAAAAAAATTATTCTTGTACATTACATTCTTTAAATCTTTTTCTATTTTAAACTTCTACATAACATTTTTTTATTGATCAATAAATTTGATATCTCAGTTAAAAAGTATTCAATAGAATCAGGTTCTAACAATAAGACAGAAGGAACTGACTTTAAGCATTAAATTATATTTTACTCTTTAACAACCACAAACCACAACGATCATGTAATAAATATTAACAAAAAAATCATGTAATAAATATTTTAAACTTTTTTTCTTAAAATGTCAAATTTCAAACATTTGGAATTATTTGTAGTAAATGAAAAATCTCATATTATTAATCTTGTTCGTTTGGTCGGCGTATACGGCTACGTTTATGGTTGCGGTCAATATTGTAGTTGTGACTGCGGTATATGTTGTTCGTTTGTCTACCGCCGACCGTTGCGATTACGGTTGATCGTAGATTTTTAGTCGCACCGCTCTGTTTTAATCATCGATCGAAAAAATTGTGACGCATGATGCAACATCTAACTACTGCCTCTAGCCCACAGATAGTTGTAGTAGATAAACGAACACCAATCTGCTATATCCGCAACCGAAATTTTTTGCTGCTAACAAACAAATATGACCATTCTTTTATAATTTTTTT